>BQNB010133471.1:0-18460 GCA_026074375.1 Tanacetum coccineum
TTAATAAGCTTATTCAGCTTATTTAAAGTAAGGTTAGAGTTAAGTCTTAGCTTATTAAAAAGATAATAAGCTGTTTTAAATAAAAAAATGCTGGTTATTAAGTTTTAGGAGCTGTAGGGGCCTGTCTTGCATATTTAATAGTTTCTGTTAGTTTATAATTTACTCAGTTAGTCCTTGTTAGTTTAATAATAGTCCCTAGTTAACTACACCGTTAGTCCTTAGTTTATTTCATCGTTTGTCCTTAGTTAGTTGTTAGTTAAATCTGTTAAGTCCCTAGGTTAAGGGACTACATCTGTCATTTAGTAAAACTTTGTGTTTTTTATTAAACTTAAAAGTTACACCGCCTACCCTTATCTTTCTATTTAGTCGATTTTGGCCCATGTGTTTGGTAAGTTTCTAGTTAAGTTTTATAAAAGTAGTTTTTTATAAATATCAAATTAGGTTTTTAGTTTAATTAGTTAAATTAGTTAATAAATATTAGTTGAAAATTAGGGCTTTTTATAAAATCTATTTTCTGCACTTTTTTTCTTTTTATAAAAAAATATTTTTATAAAATTTTTAGCTTAAGTTTTATATTTTTAAAAATTAATCTTCGAATTTAGTATTTAATATTTCTTTTTCAAAAACCATAAAAAATAGAAAAAGTTTGATAAAAACACAAAAATATTAGTTTAATTTTAAAATCACTTAGGTTATTTTAAATATAAAAAAGTTATTATTTTTAAATCCTTATCTTAATTTTTAATCATTTAATTTTTAAATCTTTAATTTTTTAACTTTTAAGTAGTAAAAGTAGTTTAAAAATGTTTTTCTTATATGTTTAAGTAATTTAGGATTAAACTAGTTTAAAAAATATTTTTCTTTTCCTTAAAATTTTCTTTAGCATTAATTTAGGTTTAGGAATTTAGTTTATATTTTTAAGTTTTAAATTGCATTTGTTTTCTTAAATGTCGCGTTTAATTTGTTTCCGTATTTAGTTTAATCACTTAATTCTTGTGTTTTTAATCTTAGTAAGTAAATAAACCAAATCTATCTCTTTTATTATTCAAAATCATGAATCCGAAACGAGAACTGAGGTGTACCTTTCATGAGTCATTTGGGATAACTACCCCCGGTGAAACAACTTGCCCGTTTATTAACGTATTCTAATTATAATAATAATTATTTTTGAGAGTGAATTTTATCAAGGGTAACTTGGTAACTTTCTTAATTACTCTCAGGATTATATTATTTTATATTATATTTTACGTATTAAAAACTAACAATCAATTAACATTTCCACTTTCCGACTTATACCTTTGTATAAAGTCTTCTGTGGACTCTCCGTCTCTTTGTTTGATGTTGTGGAGCACTATGGGGTCTCTGATGCACTTTTTCTGTTGGAGGTAGTTTTTCAGGAATGCTTCTCTTAGATCATTGTAACTGTCTATTGATTCAGGGGGAAGATCATCAAACCATACTCGGGCGTTTCCGATGAGTGTGGAATTAAACATGTGACACCATGTTGGCATGGCCCACCTCTCCGTTTTTGCAGCTGCCTGGAAGATTTTCAAGTGATCTTCAGGATCTTCGCTTCCGTTATATGTTTTCACATGACTTGGCATTCGTGTTTTTGGGAAGTCGAAGTGACGGATTCGAGACGTGAACGGATCAGTCTCGGCACATACCCAAGGTTGGGAGAGATCATCATCTTCAACACTGGATTTTTTCCTTCGTAATTTAGACTTCTAATGCCCGCCTTCACTATCTTCACTTTCAGAGTAATTTTCCGTATACCTTGAGCTTTCCTGACGGCTATCGGAATGCACGGAGGTACTCCGTCCTCTGATTCCGAGTCTCTTGAACACGGTGCTCTCCCTTCTTTCCTTATTCTTGTATTCATGCCGTGGTGATCTTAACCTTTCGCGCCTCAACCTAGTGAAGACGCTAGGATTGTGGCGCGGGCTACGAGAGCGTCTCTGTCTTCTTGGTGATATTGTCCTGGACTCAGAATACGCCGATTCTTGTGCCCTAGTGCTCTTCTTCCGGGCGTCGCCAAAGTCGAGCCTTGCTTTTACTTCCTCCAGCTTTTCTTTCTTTCTCTTCTCATACTCATACTTATCCGCCATGATTGGTAGTAGTTTCTCATAGTGCTTTTCGCAGAACTCTTCGAGATCTACAGCGGATGTAGTTCTCGCGGAGCCCTGGGGGGTTTGTTTGTCCTTCCCTATCGTATTCCGCACATCAGACCTGGGATGGCTAGGGGTAGGTTGTTCGTGATTGCTCATGGTGAGTATTTTCAAGGAACGCAGTTATATCGGTCCCACGGATGGCGCCAACTTGTTAGTACAAAAACCATGTATGGGGTGAATATGGGTCTATATCATTTATTGGGCTGGGCCAATAAATGGGTTGTGACGTAGATCTTGCACTAATCCAAGTGATGAAGAGATAATCTGCACAAATGAGAGTAAACCGTTAGCCTTACCGCAGGGCGGATCCCGCGATTAAGGCTTCGGAGTGAGAGTAAGTATACGGTTTGTCAGAGAATGTCTGAGTATGGGGTATTAATGATTTAGACAGAATGTACCTTTTTGGGGGTGTGAAATGACCCCTATTTATAGGCAAGCCCAATACTAGGGTTCCCTAGTATTTCGCTTGTAACTGTTGGTGGCCGGAGTGGGTCCCTTGTCGGGCAAGGGTCCACGTGTAATCGTGTTTGCGGACGCGAGTGTTCTTCCGCGGTCAGTGTTTGTCCGCGGAGATGCAACGGGTGCGGCTTTGAAGATACTCACGTGCGTCTTTGGAATATCGAAGCTTTGACCCTTTGTCAGGATTAGCAGTCCGGCTATTGTATTGTTTTGGGCCTGGGCCCATATGCGTATTATTATGAACTAAAACCCAGTAAGCTGTGGCTCATATTATACGTCATCACTTATGTTTGTGATTTAAATTCGTGTGCATATTTGTGCAAAACAAACTAGAAAACTCTATACAACATACTGTTATTTCTGAAAGTTAACCAAACACCTTTTAAATCCATCATTATTTACATAACTTTTGGGATAACTTATGTTGATTGACAAGTTCAAATTGTTTCTTAATATACATGGCCCTCTATGTGCATTATAAATGCAACATACATCGTTGCAACATACATCGTTGCATCTTCCAAAATATATGCATCATAAGTAACTTATAAAATTGTCAAAGTTTAATATGTATTTGAAAGAAAAAAAAACTTTTCCAAAACGTGAACATGTATAAAATAATTTATAAAATTACCAAAAAAAACCTTTCAAATTTTAAAAATATGACAGCAAAAACTCATGACATACAAAGTGACTTTAAATAACCTTAGAATCTGGAACAAAATATACGCTAAATAATCCAGCAAAAACATGACCCGCGCAACGCACGGGCCGCAGTTCCACTTGTTAGGATAATATATAGTAGAGCAAAGTCAATTTACAAAGAGTTAAGCTTAATGGCTGGTAATATATTTAAGGGATGTATTTAAGATCATATTGTTTTCTAACTTGTTTTAGCACTATTAAGAAAAAATATAGTAGAACAAAGTCAATTTCAACAAATTAAGAAAATACATAGTAGAACAAACACGTATTTAATTACTTGGGTGATAATAAATAACGGATGTACCAAGAAGTTTTACGCGACGAGTAACGTATGTTGTTATTTATTATCTCGTAATTAAGGTAATATTTTATTTTCAGTTTCAGTACACGTTTTTATATGTTTTTGATAAATATTGAGAATTTTTTCTTGAGTTTAATTATCGCATGTTACAACCGTTTGCAATTACATTTTGATCTTTTCACGTTCTATTTTGAACGTTACACGAAAAACTTACCACAATATCGCATATCGTTAATTATCGGCCGCTAGGAATTTCCGCCGCTATGCGCGGGTACTCGCCTAGTATAATAAAAGAGTCTAGTGTTTAATGCAATAAAAAAGGGAAAAACTGAACCATTTGGGTTGACAACGACATGCTGAGATACGGCGTGGTCTTGGCGTCGTCCCACCGCGTTTTGAGGAAAACGCCACCTGTACCGAGAGCTTTTCTTTAGACATGTACCGTATTTTTTATGTGTTAACAATAAGGGTGTTGATGTGCTGTCGTGTAGGGTCAATTATTTGATTATCAAGTTTTAAATTTATATTTAGCCGACAAACCTAAAACAACACTTTAACGAGCAGTGTACCCAGTCAAGATGTAGTTCGCGGTAAGTAGGGTGTCGAACACTAAGAATGAAACATTAATCCTATATTCAATTAGCATTTAATTAGTCTATTTACTGGTTGAACCTATGCTATGTACGTTGTCTAATGATATGGGGGTTTTCAGCCTGAGAGACTGGCACATGTTTGGTGGAAACAAATATCAATTCAATACACAATAAGCACAAAAAAGAAATACAGAACAGACGATAGGAATACGCGGTACCAAGTCAAATGATAGAAAACTGTATTAGCCATCTCTATATTAATCGGTTCAATGCGATTATTAGTTTTAGCGGCTAATGATTTACTTATCTCGAAGCGGCATATCATTCTTAAGACTTAGGCGGGTCATCATCCTAAGACCTAGACACAATTAATCATGTCACAATTAACGCGTCCGCATAAAGCATCCTTTAGATTAATTATAATTTATCTTAGGGAATCAAAGCAATGTGTGATCATTTTAAAAACCCTAGCCCAACGGGACTTTACCCATTATTATTTGACGGTTTTTCTCGTTTTATATACTGGTAGTCCACTATTCAAATCTTTATCAGTTAATTAAGAGCATGATTGCTGAAACATAAATGGGTCACCTACCGGTAAACTAAGCTCATAATTCAACGTCAAAGACATGACGTTATTGTGATCTATTGGTCCAGTGATATTTTAAAGCATCGATATGATGGCCTATCCCGATATCTAGATTACTTTTTAGGTATCACTAGACCCAGTTGAATGATATGTCGCTATTTTAAATACTAAACAAGTATGGAGGGTGATAAAACATAATTAAACAAAATTAAGAAATCGATTTTAAAACAAACCAAACATTGAACTTTCATTAAGATGGCTAATACCCGAGGGTATTAGCCCACAACCATTGTAATTATACAAGCGTAATCAAACAATGAAAATCGAACGATTAAGAGAGTAAAAATTACACGATGTCTTATATGGATTCGTGATCAATGCTTGACCTTTGTGGCTGATCTTCTCTTCTAAAATTCGTCTTTAATGAGTATGGTATAAGGAATATGATATTGCACACTGAAAACTCGTTTTTGAGTCTTCTATTTATAGTGTCTGAAAAAGACTCGATACGCCGTATCTGGCAAGGTCGATACGACGTATTGGGCTGGATTCCTTGGAGTGCGCGCTACGTTCATAATAAATCTTTGATATCATTCCCAATTTACTTGATTTACTGTATCTTCGAATAGTTATCTTCATGGATACGACGTATGTAGACAGCATATATACGCCGTATTGGGAATTGGTCAAACGCGTTTTCTTGTGAAGTCTTGGCGCCGATACGTCGTATCTCTTTAGTTGGATACGGCGTATTGGTGAAATTTCAGCAATCTTCAAAATCATTGTTTTAGCTCCAAATTATGCGTCTTTTAGCTTGTCTTCACAAAATACTCCTGAATTACTGCATTTATCAACTTTAAAGCAATTAAGTACCAAATAATGCAATAATTATATAAAGGTGGGCAAAACAGATGGGATAAATGATATAATAAAGTGACGTTATTTGATGTCATCAGGTGTCGAAATACCTGAACCCGAATAAGCCTATTCGGGTCGGGTTACTCGAGTCAAAAAATTTATTCAGGTTATTGTGTCAATCCGAATACTAAATAGGGTCGGGTATCGGGTTGAAATGGTTTTGGCTAACTCGGATTCGGGTAGACCATTTTGACTCGAATTAGGATTTTTTATTTTTTTATTTATATTTTATTAATTTTGTATTTAAATGAGTAAAAATAAGTAATTTTATTACATTTTACTTGTTTAAATACCATCAGTGATGGTAGTTGTGGTAGCGATTTCAGAAGGTGGCGGCGGAAAAGGTTAGCGGTGCGGGCAGTCGGCGAGATGTGGGTTAGAGAGAGAGAGAGAGATGATGTAAAAAAGCTCAGATATAAACAAACCTCAAAATCTTCTCCAGGAGCTTTCATACTTAAATACCTGAACCTTTGGTTTTAATTGGGGATTGTTTGTATGCCTGTAACTCCCAAAACTTTTCATATTTGCTTATTTCCTTTGGAATTGTACACTTTACAAAGTTTTCGTTACAAACTATGAAGCCTCCACATTTAATCCACATTAAATTTTTGTATTCAATCTTGTACACTTTACAAAGCTTTGGTTACAAATCATGAAGCCTCCACATTTAATTTTTGAGTTAATTACATGTTTGGTCCTTGTGGTTATGCCCAAATTGCATGTCTCATCCTATTGCGTTGATAATTACACTGAACGTCCCTGTGGTTGACCAAAATGAGTTGACCAGCGATTTGACCTTTTTTCCATCCAATTTAACATTAACGGCAGGGGCATTTTAGTCCTTTCGCGTCTATGTAAACCTCACTTTTATATTATTTCCTATATAAAATCCAAAAATAAAAACCAAATATTAAAATTGTGTTTAATCCCTATATTACTAGAGACCGCACTTTTAGAGAAGGCAAGATGTTTGGACAAATTCTAATATCCGACGCATACAATCGACTATCGGATGGGTGGGGGCCAACAAGTGTACCCGATCAGGGGTTTGTTTCCTTATTCGATAGCGATTGGCCTGATTCCGTATACATCACCAATCATCGGGATGTAGACCTATGCAATCCTGGTTCCCGCAATTTAGTCCTATTCTCTTCACTCGTGGAGGTTTGTGTAGAACTCTATGCTAGTACCGATGAGAATGATGCTCTTTTTGAACTTTTCGATTGCTTAGTTGAGATCGATTGTGCAAAATTTTGGAAAGGGGAAGATGATGCAAAACGTTGTCTGTCGACTAGTATAGGTGCGGATGGGCTAGTTCGGATGTATTACGTCTTATTGAAGGATGCTATATATTCCGCCATAAAGGTAACATATCTTCCAAACGAAGATGGTTGTGAAGAAGTTTATGGAGAAATATTTGCTCATTATGGAAGTGGTTTTCTTAGTGAAAACATGGATCCTGTTGAAAAGGACTATTACACAGCAACACTCTTCCGAAGCAATTTCGACCGTGAGATAAGGGAAATTCCCCTTGACAGATGTAGGTTGGCTATACCTCGCAAGGGCTCCATCGTGATTGTAACACGTTTATGGGATGACAATTCTGGGCTCATGATTTTGGATGGCTGTTTCACGTCCACTGCTCCACCCGAAGATATCAACGAAGAGAAAATGGATGCGTTTAGCACGCTTCGTGTGGATTGGAGTCGAGGTTAAAATTCAATTAAGGATGATAATAGAGGATGTATTATAATGAGACTATCTTTTAGTCCATCTGCAGATTGTAAAATTGCAGGAGCTTTTGGTTTGATACATGTTGTTATTTATATGGTACCTGTAATACGTCTCGATCATGCACCATTTTATTAGAGAAATATGATTTACATAGTGGTGGAATGCAAACAGGCAACAAGTTACGCCACTAGCCCTTTTTGTATTGCAAAGCCAATACCTGTAACTATATTTGTTTCAGGATTCAATTTACGTTAAGGGTCATGCTGATACCCAATTACTAGTTATATAACTTGTCCACTTACGTAAGCGAGTGTTTGATATAAGCGTTGAAAAATGGCGTTTTGAAATGTGGATTTTCAAAACTTTGTTCTATCTCTAAGAAAAATGTGTTTCAAATGTTTTCTCATAACTATCTTTTCTGATTATTTGCATGTTGCAAGTCGTTTAAATCGACTCTTTATACATAAAACATCTTATTCCAAAATTACATACTAATGTGCCCATATAAGAGCGTGTGTTAACTATACTTTTAATCTTAATCCAACTGTTTGTTAACACACGCTCTTATATGAAAGCATGACTTACATTCTTATCATTCATAATATCATTAAAAAAACCTCTAAATCTCAAACACATTCTCATGAATAAAAAGTATGTGTTTGTACAAGCTATAAGTTCGAGTTTGAATTTTGGGTTGGTGTTCACACTTGGTTTCGGTTTTTGTTCGCGTGTGGGTTGCGGTTTAGCTTCGACTAGTCGAAGGGTTATAGTTCGTGCCTCACAGATTGTGTGTCTTATTTGCTGTCGTGAATGGGTTGTTCAGTAAACCTTGTCTATACATACTTCTTGTTGCTCAATTATCGAGTCTGAGTGTCCGCGTTGGTGATTTCTCGTCTCATATCTCATGCCTTCAATGTGATTATTTAATGTTTGTATCAATTATACTTGAAAGAATGTTGTTCAAGTGTCAAAAGTTTTTTCATCCCTTTTGATTCCTTCGCAGTTAAAGTCTCGGGATTTTACCATTTTTTGATGTTATGTAATTCTTTTTATTGACTCTATTGTACTTTAAGTTTCTAGCGTCTTGCTAGACTCTTTTTTTATATATATTCCATCTTTGCCGTTCAAAAAAAAAAACAAAATATATGGACAATATTACTTCCTTTAATGGTAAACGTAGGACTTAGGGCTATGTTTTATAAATTCTGACATGCATAAATTGTTTGTACTTTTAAAGAAACTATTCACCCCGAATTATGCTTCTCCCAACCAATTAACTACTAGTATTAAACATAACCCCCAAGATTACAAATAGCACAATTCTTTCAAAATTTAACAAATTTTTATATAGAATTACAATCATAAAATTGTAGCTGTAATTAGGGGGGGAAACGAGCCGAGTCGAGCGCGAGCTTGCCGGAGCTCGAGCTTGGCTCGTTTATATTTTAGAAAGCTCGAGTTCGAGCTCGGCTCGTTTCAACCTTTTAGATTTGAGTTCGAGCTCAGCTCGTGGTATGATATATTAAGCTTGAGCTCGACTTGGGCTCGACTCGTTTGTTACGCGCTTATGAAAAATAAAGCTTAGCTTCTTGAGCTTGCCTATTCGAACTCGTTTGTTTAGAGCTCGTTTATTTGTTTTGATCTCGTTTAGGCTCGTCGAGCTTTATATATAAAGCTCTAGCTCGGGCTCAATTATTTGTTTTTACAGATCTTTTCACGAGCGGCTCAGCTCGTTTCCACCCCTAGCCGTAATCATAAAATTTTCTTTGCTGGAGATGTGTTAGCTTAGGCTGAGCACAGTCTAAAAATCGGACTGATTTGACCAAAACATTGTTGGAAAATTTTTAGTGAAAAATGTGTTTTCACTAAATTTGGACATAAATAATTATTAGTAAATATAATTATTAAATGTAAGGCCAGGTCGAGCCAGTATATATCCAAACTAGAGTTAATGTGAATGAGATATCGAGTCTCAAAGAAGGTATTTGGAATGGAGGAAAAAATAATTAAATGTCATATGAGTTTTGTTTGGAAACTGACAATTGAACTGACTGCTATTATTTGTTTCAAAGGTTTATAATTGTAAATTAATAGGTCATTAATTGACAATTTAATTGGCGGTTATTATTTGACTCAAATGTTTATAACTGTAAATTAATGGGTCATTAATTGACAATTTAATTGGCGGTTATTATTTGACTCAAATGTTTATAACTGTAAATTAATGGGTCATTATTGACAATTTAATTGACGGTTATTATTTGACTTAAATGTTTATAACTGTAAATTAATGGGTCATTATTAAGGCATTAATTGACATTGATTGCACCATTACACCATATGCATATGCATGTGTATAAATAGATGACAATCTCAACCATTCCAAAACAACAACAAGAAAAACACACAAGAGAGAAAAGCTCCATTAACAAGTTTTCCAGCAGTCTTTTCGATCAGAAACACTCGGTTTTCCGTGATATTTCAGGCAAGTATGTCAGGTCCGGCTGTACAACAGCTTTGAACGTTGTACCCTGGAAACAGACGGCGAATCTGTTTTAAGATAAGCGTGTCCAACACGTGCCTCGTTCCATGACCTTTTACTGTTTTCTTATTTATCGTTCATAGTGTCTGTTTTCTGCTTCTACCCAATTCTGTCTGTTTTATTTTCTGTTGTTTAATTTCTGTTAATTATTATTGATTGTAATATGATTTTATTTTAATAAAAGTGTACATGTTTCCCTACAAACATCATACCAAGAACCGGACCGAAATGTGTTCGTCCGACTCAACAAAACATATTAACGGTTTTTATGTAAATTCGAATCGAACCGAACCTCACCGCGGACCAATATACGTTCAATTCGATCCGATCCGATCCGCGATCTAACCCCTATCGAAACACAACCATGTGAAATTTCCACCTAGAATATTTACTTCTCTCAACTACTAGTAAAAAATAATTTTTAGAAATTTATGGCAAGATTCCCAAATTAGCCATTATTTATAACCCAAAACAAGGGTAAGAAAGTAATTTCCCACCAAAGCAAGCTAACAAGTTTTTTATTTTGATTAAATAATTTTTTTTTCCATTTCCTTTAATAAAAAGAAACCCCAAATTCTGAAATCCCCAAATTCATTTGAATTGAATTGAATTATAAACCCCCGACACCTGATTATTATTAATCGCAACTGAAAGGTATATAAATCTTATATTATATAATTAAATTTTTATAAATTTTAGATCACAAATTTATTTATTTATTTATTGTGTTGTGATTTATTAGATTTTATTGATTATTGATTGATTGATGATATATGATTTAGAAGATGAATTTTTTTTTTTAAGGTTTACTTAGAATTTTATTTATACTACCTAGTACTACTTTTTTTTAAGGTTGGTTAGTTTGAATTAGTAACTAGGAGAAATGTCATTGAGAATTAATGTTATTGTGTGTTTGTTTGATCCGTCGAAATTTGGAATAATAGCGTTACCAAGCACATACTAGCGTTCTTAATTTCGAATAATATTAAGTTAGTAATACCCTTATGTTCATATACTTTTTCTTGTTTTAGGTTAATTCTACAGTGGTTACGAAATTCAAGCGTTGGTTTCATGTGCCGTGACACAACAGTATTGTCATGCGCAAAAATGTTGTAAAGGCTCATAACACAGATAATGCATATAAAATCGTACAATGGCATCATCTGGTAGTAGCCCGTTGTATACTTCCGGGAAGCGTGGGTCAATGGAGAGATCATCCAGTTTCCGGGAGAAAATGGAAAATCCAATTCTTTCTTCTCTTCCAAGCATGTCACGAAGTACAATAAATGCAAGTCAAGGGGATGTGAATAATTTTTTCCAGTGTTTGCGGTTTGATCTCAATTCAATGGCTACTGAATATAAGTGTAATCGACATGGGGATTATAAGCAGCTTGCAAGTGCTGCCCTTGGTGCGTCAGATGATTTGCCATCTGGTTTGTTAAAAGGCAAATTGCCGTCTTCCTCGCCTGAGGATCTAAAACGGTTTAAGGTTGGTCTGCGTGAGTCAACCATTAAAGCAAGGTAAATTTCGTTTGTTATATTGTTCTTGCTTTTGGGGTCTAAGTTTATTCATATCAAAACCAACCATGACTCTATTTACCTTATGAATAGCGTTTCCAAACACATGCTAGCGTTCTTAATTTGGAATAATATTAAGTTAATAGCTTTATGTTCTAGTGTTGCTTGCATTGCTTCATTACAATAAGCATGATTAATAGGCATGTGGTCTTTCTTGTATGCCTTGCAACTATCTGGTTGCTACCGTTTTTTAACTGTTATGCAACGGTGCACCTCCATATATCATAATTTTACTAGAACCTCTGTTTCTTCTCTACAAACACTGAATCAGTCTCATCGCTAGCATGTGCGTGCTCTAAATGCGTTAAACTGTCTAGATTTTTGCGATATTTCTTCTTTTTGACCGGATTCTTATTAGAGATTTAATGCATATACTTTTTCTTGTTTTAGGTTAATTCTATAGTGGTTAAGAAATTCAAGCGTTGCTTTCATGTGCCGTGACACAACAGTATTGTCATGCGCAACAGTGTTGAAAAGGTTCATAACACAGATAATGCATATAAAATTGTACAATGGCATCATCTGATAAATTTGATATTTCATCTAGTAGTAGCCCGTTGTATACTTCCGGGAAGCGTGGGTCAATGGAGAGATCATCCAGTTTCCGGGAGAAAATGGAAAATCCAATTCTTTCTTCTCTTCCAAGCATGTCACGAAGTACAATAAATGTAAGTCAAGGGGATGTGAATAATTTTTTCCAGTGTTTGCGGTTTGATCTTAAATCAATGGCTGTCGAGTACAAGTGTAATCGACATGGGAATTATAAGCAGCTTGCAAGTGCTGCCCTTTGTGCGTCAGATGATTTGCCGTCTGGTTTGTTAAAAGGCAAATTGCCTTCTTCCTCGCCCGAGGATCTAAAACGGTTTAAGGTTGGTCTGCGTGAGTCAACCATTAAAGCAAGGTAAATTTCGTTTGTTATATTGTTCTTGCTTTTGGGGTCTAAGTTTATTCATATCAGGATTTTCTTTCACTTTATAGGGAGCGAGTGAAGGTTTTTAGTGAGGTATTGTCGGTGATCAATAAGTGTTTCCCAAGCATACCCTCAAGGAAGAGATCTCGACCAGATGGTTTTTCTGGTGATCGTTCTAATGTTCTAACTGTTGGCAAGATGGGTGCCCAAAGCCATGCTCTTACTAGTGCTTTTGACTACGAGCAGCAGAGGGTTGAAGAAAGGGGGAAAAATGGCGTTCCTAATAAACGGACCAGAACTTCTATGGTGGATCAAAAGGTTTGCGTCCATCCTCTTGATCCTTTCAGCTAACTTGATGGGTTTCATTTATTTTGATACACGTCTGATTATATGTTTTGAAATTGTAGGCAGATGTGCATCCCAACACTCCTGCTAGATCCTCTGGATCTGTAGAGAGGGATAGAGAATTTGTAAGACTCCCCAACGGTAATGCTCTACAGGGTGCGGATCGAGTGTTGCCAGTTGTAGGTGATGGATGGGAAAAAGCAAAAATGAAGAAGAAACGCTCAACCTCAGTTTCTGCGAAACCTGTCGATGGAACCAGAGAACCAAAGCAGGGGATCCACCCAAGGAGTCTTCCTGATGCAAGATCAAAAACAAATGATCCTTACGAGTTTAGGTAACAGATCCCATACTTGAAAGCCATAATCTATTGCCCTGAGTGCGTATACTGATTCCATTCCGATGAATGATATCATGATGTAGGTTAGGAGCTGCAAATGGAGGTACTGTATCCGGAAAAGCTGATGTCATCTCCAAGCAGACTGGTATTGGCGTGCGATCTTCCGTCCCAAGGCCTGAGCAGGAGAATACATCCTTTTTTCATGATAAAAGAGATCAAATTAGCTTGGAGCAGGAAAGGAAAAATGTTAGAGCTCTTAACAAGTATGACTCATTTCTACCGTAAATTATTGTATTGCTTGTTTTATGCTTCATGATGTGCTCAATGGTTCCTCCTGACAACCAGGGCCAATGTTCCGGAAGACTTTATTTCCGGCACTCCCTCCTCTACCCCTAAATTGCATGCAGCTGCTCGAGGTCCAAGATCAGGGTCAGGTGTCGTACCTAAATTATCTCAAGTTCAACGACCAACCTTTTCCAATGGTTTGGAATCACCTCATGGTACAAGTAAGAACACTGGTGCTATCGGCTCTACCAATCGTAAACGTTCTCAATCAACACAGTCTTCATCTCCACCTGTAGCACAGTGGGGTGATCGTAGGCCCCACAAGATTCCACGTACAGCAAGGAGGACCAAGATTATCGTCCCTGGTGTATCCAGTAATGACGAAATACAAGCTTCGAGTAACAGTGACATAACTGTTAGTGAAAAAGGGCGTGGGTCTGGGAGACGATATCTAGGAAATTCTCATAAGCAATTTAAATCGAAAGGTGACCATCGTCAGTCGTCTACATTATCAGAAAGTGAGGAATCGGGGGCTGCTGAAATCAGATCTAGGGATAGTGCCTGTAAGTCTGAGGAAGTTCAGAAGATGTCAACTTTAGTCCTTCCTACCAGAAAGAATAAGTTTATGAACGAGGATGAACTTACTCCTGGGGTTTGTAGACAAGGCAGAACTGGTAGGGGGTTTTCATCTGCACGATCTGTTGGCAATGTGGGAAAAGTAAAACAACTTAGAACCGGCAGAGTTGGTTTTGACAAGGCTGAAAGGTGTTTTCATGAAAAAATTTCTTTTTTCATACAATATCATTTTTTGTTTTTATAATATTTATTAACGTTCATATTTTATGTAATGTTCCAGTAAATTGGGTCGCCCTCCCACCAGGAAACTCTTGGGTCGCAAAGCCCCACGTCAAAAGTATTCTACATTTACCACCGCTACTACGGATTTTCTTAGTACAGGTAATATTGAGTATTCAATTACAAGCGTTTATTTATAGATTTGATTACTTTTTTTTCTTATATAACCATGATTATAATCTATTACATGCTTCAGATGATGGGCATGAAGAGCTTTTGGCTGCAGCGAATGCTGTTATTAATCCTGGTACCGCTTTCTCTGGGTATATTTTAAATTTCTTGATAGACTACTGTTTTATGTGGTTATAATTAAGGGATTGGTAATTGTAGGTTGTGCATTGTCCAGTCCGTTCTGGAGGCAGATGGATCCACTTTTTAGTTTTGTATCTGACGCAGCCGTTGCCTACATAAAGCAAGAGGTGATGGCTCCTGTTAGCTTTGAAATATCTAACGTTTGTGTCTCAGTTTCGTATTGCTCATCCAAAAAAACTTTTTCTATTATATCATTCCTTGGTGTTATTGATTTTATGTTTTGGTAGAGTTAAAATTCTGTAAGTTGCTTATGAATAAGCAAAGGATGTAGTGGCATACACATTATAATCCTTGGATCATGTAGTTAAAATGTTAAAAATATGTTAGCAAACCTGTTATCCTAGTGCTGAAACTCAGTGTATGGTACTTTTGGATGAAACTTTAATTTTCTTGTATTTCTATTCCGCAGAGCATACTACCTACTGCTAGCACCACCGACTCAATAGATAGCTGTTATGCACACCCTAATGGAACAATGTCGTTTGAACCTCAAGAAAATGGAAACGAAAGTCCAGAGTATTTGACTTCAGGGTCTTCTCCTAGGGGAACTTCCCTCTGTCAGAGGCTTCTCACTGCTCTAATTTCAGAAGAAGATAACAATGATGACCTAAAGTTTAGTGTTTATGGATCGTCATTTGAGCCCGAAACTAATGTAGAATCAGATGCCGTGAATCGTAGCTCATTGCAGAACTTTGAACTTGATGGAAGTTATTCAAGCGGTTACAGGATAGAATCTACATTAAGATCATGTAACGAGTTGGTGCGTAGCCAGCCAGAAAGTCATGTTATGGATCATTATCAGTATAGTAACATGTCCATGGATGAAAGAATTCTCCTAGAGATTCATAGCCTCGGACTCTACCCATCACGGGTGGTAAGTGTCTCTTTTTCCCATTCACATGAAATTTCTCTAATATCAATTAAATGAATTTCTGATCCCACAATGCTCACACATGCAGAAGTTTGTGCGTTAGTGTTTTCTGCGCTTCTGTATGTTGAGTTCATTTTTTATGCTGTGAACTGAACTTTGTGCTTTATTTTTTACAGCCGGACTTAGTACACCCTGGAGATGAAGACGTCAGCAATGATATCAGCAGGCTTCAAGAAAAGCACAATCATCAGGTATAAGTCTGTTCTCCTGTATTATGATTCTCACCGTATGCACCTGGGTATACCCGGTAGCTTGACTTTAAGAATTTCACCAGCTTCTTGAGGATCAGATAACCAATGGCTACAGTATGAACTGTGAAGTAGAATTTCAGAATCATCACTAATAGTTCCCATAGGTCTTTGTTTGTATTTCCAGTACTACTACTAATAAGCTATTTGTGGTAAAAGACTAATAAGAATGGTAACGACATTTGCTTTCTGGATGACAAGAGTATTAGGACAAGTGAAGAATCCACTTGTGTCAAACGTATTTCCTAATATATGTGTCTTTTAATGGCCAAGTGTTCTAATATAGTTTAGTAATAGGTTTCGAGGAAGAAAACCCTGCTCAACAAGCTTCTAAAGTCTACCGATGAAGCAAGGGAGCTACAGGAGAAGTAACTACTTTCTTATTATCTTACCAAGTTTTTCCTTTGTGGTTCTTGCTTGACTTTGCATAATGAGTCTAATTCGCCTGGTTTTATTTTAGGGATTTTGAACGGCTTTCTCTTGAAAAGCTCACAGGAATGGCTTATCAAAAGTACATGGTAATGCTTTTCTTATCAAAATAAGACACAATCTGTGTAAATTGTTGCATGTGCATAATTGTAGGTTACTTTTCGGCAAAAGATTGTAATATTGATTATCTTTCTGCTTTGTAATTGATGTTCTGCAGAGCTGTTGGGGCCCTAGTGCACCTGGAGGTAAGGGTGCCAACGGCAAAATGGCTAAGCAAGCTGCTTTAGATTGTGTAAAACGGACACTAGACCGATGCCACGAGTTTGAAGAAACGGGTAAAAGCTGTTTCGCTGAGCCTATGTTCAGGGAGATGTTCCTTTCCGGATTGTCGCGCTTAAATGATGGAGAAGTATATGGAACTCACATGGAAAATGTTTCAGGTACTGCTTTGACAGTTTTAATACTTACGCACATAATCTTTTTTAGTTAAAGCACTCAACTGTCCCTCCACGGTTTTTAAGACCTATTTCATGCTCTTTTTTTGTCAATAATTTAGGTACACAAATAACCCCTTCGTTCAACCATGACATCTATTCATCTGATTCACTATTCGATGTGAATCAGTCATCCGAGCAACCTATTGCCAAAGAAAACGTATGGTCGAGCAGGGTTAAAAAGAGAGAGTTGCATCTGGATGATGTGGCTTGCACGTCTTCAGGAATGCCTTCAAGTGTAGGACGAGCAGTTATGAAAAGTGCAAAAGGAAAGAGAAGCGAAAGGGACAGAGATGGGAAGGGGAACGGTCCCAAACTTGGGCGACCTTCATCTGCTAATGCAAATGTTAAGGGTGAAAGAAAGACTAAAGCCAAGCTAAAGCAGAAAACAACTCAGTTATCTGCATCCGTCAATGGCCCTCTCGGCAAAATCTCAGATCAACAGAGGCCAACCTCGTCATCAGTCTCAAAGTCCACTGAGATTAAAAGCAGTCGCGTTAATGAAAAGCATCAAACTATGTTATCGGATAACTCGGAGGAGCCACTTGATTTGTCCCGTCTGCAACTTCCTGGAATGGATGACTTTGGTGTTGGAGATGATTTTGGTGGGCAAGGGGAGGACATTGATTCTTGGTTGAACATTAATGAAAAGCATCAAAACATGTTATCGGATGGATATATTAATCGGGGAGAAGGAGGCCACTTGATTTGTCCCATTCTGCAACTTTCTGGCATGGATGGGACTGTGCGTGGTGTTTGGAGATTGATTTTGGTGGGCAAGGGTGTGGAGGATGGACATTGATTCTTTGGATTTTGTTGACACATTTGATGATTATGGTGTTTTTTACAAGCGCGAGGAATAAAAGAAAGACCTTATTTATGGGCCTTGCTTTGAGACTTGAGATTCCCAAGGGACGGATTTAACAGACTTGTTATGATGGTTTTTAGAGTAGTCGTGTTTATGTTTTTGTTAATATATAAAAATAGACACATGTTTAGTATATATACTGGCGCTTTACAGATGCCACGTTTGTTGCTTCCTGGGTGGTTGTCAAAAGGAAAGGAAAATTTACCCCCGCCTTGTCACTTGTTTTCAAGTTGACCATACAGTCAGTGTTGAAGTAATTAAGGCCTTTTTCTTTGCTTCTTTTTCAAACCCCTGGGAAAGAGTTATTTTTTAAAAGGTTTTAAGATTAAGATTTTAGGGGAGGGTTAGAGGCGAGAGAGGGTTGGTTTTTAGGATGTTTTAATGTTTTTTTTCCAAATTTTGCCAGAAAGACCAGAAAGGAAAGAAACCCAGGAAATTTTAAAATTTAAGGGGAATAGCAAGGGGAGGATAGCTGTATCTCCTCTCGTGTTTAGGTTCTTTTTTGTTTTTTTTGTTTTTTTTTTTTTTTCTAGTTTTAGGTGTCGTTTTTTTTTAGGTTTTGGTAAAATATTAAAAAAAAAAAAAAAAATATAAATTAAGTAAAGTTAAAATAAAAAAAATCTTCTTATCGTTTAGGTTGTAAAAATCTTTTTTGCCCGTTTTTGTCTGCTTACTAAATCTTAGGAGACGTTGTAATCTGATTGTAGTATTTACTCATCAGGGCACAATGCCTCTCTTGTACATACAAATTAAGTTTCTAATAAAATTAATTTGTTTATAACCTGACCAGTTTGTTACTCGCCTGCAAAGACATCTTTGTATATTTGATGCAATCTTCTTGTTCAACTATATCTGT
>BQNB010133472.1:0-18460 GCA_026074375.1 Tanacetum coccineum
TGACGTTGGAGATAAAGTGATGCTCAAGGTTTCGCCTTGGAAAGGGGTTGTACGTTTTGGCAAACGGGGGAAATTAAATCCCAAGTTTGTTGGACCTTTCAAGGTAATAAAAAGGGTTGGAGACGTTGCATACAAGCTCGAGCTTCCTAAGGAGCTGAGCAGAGTTCATAATACATTTCACGTGTCCAACTTAAAGAAGTGTCATGCCGACGAACCCTTAGCCGTTCCGTTGGACGGACTTCATTTTGATGACAAGCTTCAGTTTGTCGAGGAACCTATAGAGATCACAGATCGTGAAGTTAAACGGTTGAAGCGAAGCCGTATCCCATTAGTCAAGGTTCGATGGAACTCCAAGAGAGGTCCTGAGTTTACATGGGAACGTGAAGATCAATTCAAGAAGAAATATCCACACCTCTTCACCAATACTGCACCGTCGTCAAGTGCCGTGTGATAAGCCTTGAGGACAAGGCTCATTTAACGGGGGGAGACTATAACACCTCGTATTTTAGGTCATTGTATGACATTATGTAATTCACAATTTATTTTTAGGGTTTTACGCATTTACTCTTAAACCGTAAACGTTAAGTTAAATCGCGTAAACTAAAAATGATCATTCAATGTAAACGGGCATTAAACGATTAAATGTTTACATCAAGCAAGTGTTATATGATTATTATAAGGATAATTAATAACTTTGTTCATCTTATTTTTATTGGCTACGTAAAATGCTTACGTTTCACGATAAAACGCGTTTCGGCATACCCGGAAGCACCAAAACCTAACTACGCTTAAACGAATACCCACGATTATACCCAATACCCAAAATAATCAAAATAACATCACATATATGTATATGTGCCGAAATTTTTATGATAGGACCAAGAATTATCACTTGTCCATAATATCTAGATATTTAAGAAAGATCTAGGGAACAAACTCTTACACCATGAACCACTTGGCAACTTAACCTTGTGCAAGGGTTAGAAAGTAACTCTTTATACTTGCAAAATTATTTTCTTCCTCTCTTTTGTAAGTCCAAAACCCACGGCCTAAATAAGCCATCTAAGCAAATCATTCAAAACTTTTATACAATCCATACAACCCTTTACACATCAATCCTAAGGCATACTAAGGTGTTTGCAAGCATTGGTTCATCATTTGCCCTTCCGCCTTGCAGACTTCCTCGTGTTACTGTTGTTAATTTGTCTGGAGTTACACCTAGTTATGATGGGACAGAGAAGGGGTAGAGAGGGTCGAGTCATATGTCGGTGCCGGCATGTGAGCGACGTACCACCGAGGATTTGTTTACACTTTAAGTGTGTTGGGTACTGTCCTTTTTTTAACTTTCTTTTTATCCTATTTTTTGATTTTTTTTCTAAGTTTTTCCTTTAATATTTTTAACTATCTTTTTCTACCTTTTTTTTTTATTTTTTTTTTTACCTTTTTCATATTTTTAAGTGGTATATATATGCATGCATATGAGAGCTAGGGACTCATACACTTCATTTCATTACAAGAAAAATCACAAAACTCCTCCTTTGTTCTCTTCAACATCCTCGGCTCAAACCCTTAAAAAAAAAAAAATAAAAAAAAAACATTACACAATCATTGCTTAATTTTCTTATCTTATACAAGCATGACCACACATCATTACTAAGGTCATTCTAAGAAAGGTTTAGAATTGGTTAAACCATTTGCAGGGAGCGAATCAAGAAAAGGAAGAAAGGGTTTACTTGGGAAAATTAGGGTTTTCACCTTATATTTTCAAGCCAAGGTTGTTAATCACAAGGGTGTGATTGTTATTCTTATCTCTACTCATCCACACAAGGTTATATCAAAAGCTTAATCATTTCATAACTAAGATTTTATTTGTTCATATGCTTGACTTAGTTAAATCACCATATAGGGTACTCTTGAGTATGTAAAATGAATTTTTACTTATGATTAATGTTTTGTGAACTTATTTACATGCCATCTCGGATGCTTATATGATGTTAAAAGGAAAATGTATAAGTGTTTTAAACATGATGCTTAAAGAGTAAACAAATATATATGAACAAAAATTAGGTTTCCTAAAAAAGTCCTTAAAAAAAAAAAAGTTTTAAACACATTTTAGAAATAAATATCTTTAGGTGGCTGTTTGTACTTCGACACATTTACATATTATGTTTTATGCATTTTATAAAATACTACCATGTCACTAAGGAATCGATGGGTCATAAAAGAACTCGAAAAAAAACGATTAATAACGAAGAAGATACGATATTTACTAGTTACGATTAGTTAATACTTTTATAAAACAATTTTTATAACCATGTACTATTCACCAAGAAACTTATACTTATAAACATCCATGATATGATAAAACTTTTTTATTTCGAGAACTTGCTGTAAAAGAGAATCATTAAAAACGGAGCTTATAACAAATAAGGATACGACAAAAACGGGTTTTACGTTAATTAAAAGTATAAAAATAAATTTATAGTGTTTAGATATTTATATGTGAACAGGTAAAATCATATTCATCACTGAATTCTCGAAAACTAAAATGTGATTTTTGATCACTCGTCTTAATACGGATAGCTGTTTGGGCGTAGAAACGCGAGGAGAACACGGGCTTTAAAAAAGACAAAAGGTATGTCATTTTACTAAGGCGTAATTATAAACGTTTTACTTTATAATGACGATTTCACTTAAACAAATAGATGGTGATATAGCTATATATATATATATATATATATATATATATATATATATATATATATATATATATATATATATATGTTATTAGTTATCAAAGTGCTATATTAGGGAATTTCATAATGAGGCCTTCTTTCGAATTGGTATTGACGAGTTGTTGGATTTACGGGATTTTAAAGTGTCCTAATCCTCGTACGACGTCATGTCATGGGGGGGGGGGGGGGGGGGGGGGGGGGGGGGACCCCCCCCCCCCCCCCCCTTGGTGGGGGGACTCTTCATATTATGATAGTCGAACACGATAGTCGATGATAAACTTTATAGGTTTTATGTAGTTGTTGTTAGACAACGTACTTGAATTATGATTCGACCTATATTAACTGGTTGCATTCGTTGCGTAGCTGTGACGCGTTTTCTTGGGATATTTTGGTATCAGTTTATCACTTCGAGGTGAGTTCATAGCCCCATGTTTGTACAATTATTAAATTACAGTTTTTGGGGGTGAGAAAGTTTGCATGTTTTACAAATTGGACGCAAGTGTACATTTTATCATGATTACGTTTTGCCTAAGTAGCGATAACCCACTATGCCCATGAATCATGAACTGTCAATTACTGGAATGTGAGCGCGTATGATTATAGATAGATCTATTTGGGATTGACCTCCCCGTTCGGGTGACTAGCTATCACTGGAAACGAACGTATATCATGTCGGATACTGGATGTTACGGGTTGAACATCATCACGGGCAGTGTAGGCAATATTTATATATTGTATTCAATTATGTCGAGCTTCGGTGTCATGAGCTTAGGTAAACGTAATTACATTTTGTGATGTCTGCATCTGTTGCATTATCACTGGGAAAGTCTTGCGGTCCTGCATATACATTTACATAAACCTATGAAATTCACCAACTTTATGTTGACGTTTTTAAATGCAATGTTTTTCAGGTCATTAAGCACGAGGTGCGAAGGATACATTGGTGATTATATTATGAAGTCATGCATTAAAGATTTAGTCGCATTACATTTTGTGTATCTGTTATGGGCTGGAAATCTTTGTAATAATAACAAGTAAACAAGTAAAGCTTCGGGCTTTTGTAACACATACTTTATTAAATCCAATGTATCAGTTTTAAACGACTTTTTGGTCGTTCTTATATTATCTTGTGTTGTTGATCTGAGAAGTAACACGCCCCGGACCCTTATTCCGCTGCGACCCAATTTGGGGGTGTTACAGTATTGCTTGGCTCCTTCCTATAGGAGCTAAGCGCTCGTTTAATAGTGTAGTGGGGAAGCTCTTGTTTGCGGCAACAACATATTTTATTTGGAGTGAAAGGAATAATCGTTTATTCAAGAACCAAAGAAGAACCCCGGAAGACATTAGAGATCTTGTTATGGTAACGGTGAGGCTTAAGTTAGTCACATTCAGATTCAAGAATAAGCCGCGCATTGCCAAAATGCTTTCAGAATGGAAGATGCCTAGTAATTTTAGACTCTATAGTTCATAATTTATTAGGCCTGTAACTTCTTATGGCATGTCATAAGTTGTAGTTGGTAGTTCAAGTCTAGGCTTGAGGTTAATGTGGTACTTTAGTCACATTCCATTGTACTAAACCTCTTTTTTGTGATTAATATATTTTACCGGGGCAACCGTTTACCCAAAAAAATAAAAAATAAAAAACGTTTTTGAAATAAAATGTTAAATAATTTATTAAATATTTTTATTTAATAAAAAGTGATAATTAAATATAAATTTCATTAGTTTTGTGTCAGTAAGCGTTGCGTGCGGCTTTCAAAAATTTGCAAGGGCATTTCAGTAAATTTTTGCTTGTTTTCGGGTCTCGGGCAAAACTAAAAAGTTGTCTGGAATGTTGTTTTACATCAAATTGCTTTAGAGTCCGAGTCGTGAAAACGCGATTTAGCGAGTCGTTTTGATAAGTCAACTTAGGAATAACATTTATCTTTTCGTTTTCAGGTCAAATAAGTTAAGAATAAATTTGCACATGAGAGATAGGTAATAATAAACATATTTATTATTTAATTATGTTCCGAAAAATTACCGGTTACGCGGTAATCATTTTTATGTGACAATTAAAGGTCAAAAGACAAAAAGTCAAGTCGGACTCGAAAAGTCAAAGGGTAAAATAGTCATTTACAATTCCAAAAATTGCCAGTTGTTACAGTACCTACCCCTTAAAGAAATCTCATCCCAAGATTTAATTTGTGTTAGCCGATTGTGTGACTAAGAAAGGATTTAAGATTTAATAAACCAATTCTAAACAATACGCTGTAACGTTATTCAGCAAATTCGATGTTCCGACATTTCAAGATACCAAAATTTTGGCTAGGTTTTGACCAGGATATTTTAATACATCAAATAAGTAATCTCAAAAAACAATAATCAATACTTGTCTTTGAATGATATACACGGTATAAGAAAGTCTCTTTAATTAGTGAAAGCTTCGAGGGGAAAAGGGTAGTCACGTGAGTATGGTTGTATAAGGTTTTAAATGTCCGAGGACGGAGTCTCGTTTCTGATATATGTAATGTTCGATGATTCACGTCAATGAGGCTTATGGATGTAAGTATTCAACTTACTTGGCAGTACTAGGATGTATCGCGACCTAAGTCTTCGTACTAGTAGCCTGAAATGAATAGTTCAACTATCTCTTTCGTCGATAGGTGTTTATCTGGTTTAAGGGGGGCTGCATTACCTATTGGATAAAGTTGTACAAGTTGGGATGTATCGTGACCTAAATCTTCGCATTAGTGGACCGCTCCAAAACCCAATAACAACAACCATAACAACAATAACTAT
Source organism: Tanacetum coccineum (assembly GCA_026074375.1). Classification (NCBI taxonomy): domain Eukaryota; kingdom Viridiplantae; phylum Streptophyta; class Magnoliopsida; order Asterales; family Asteraceae; genus Tanacetum; species Tanacetum coccineum. The sequence continues at coordinate 5,517 of BQNB010133472.1, forward strand.
AACAAATGGTGATGGGATGTGGAGGGTGATGATATTTTGAGAAACAATATCCCCAGTATAAAGTTCAACAAATGGGAGGAGCTCGCGGGAGAGCTTATGCGATAGACGGCGGAATATGATACTCAGTAGTTAGTTCGAGGATGAATCAACTCCATTAGTTCAAGTGTGTACAAGTCGGTTAGCTCCACAAACAGTTCATGATCGTAAAGATTTGTAACGGCAAAAGTAATAACTTAAGAATGAGACGAGGTAGCTTAAGTGAGGCCCTAAGATTCTGCTGAGTGGTAAGACACGATTGTGTTTCTTGACCTTTTTAACGGATTCCAGTGATTATTGGGTTCGAGTTCTTATAGTTTCATTATTGGGATACCATTTATGCCCACTTCATTTATAATTCATTATTTGCTTTAAAGAAGCGTCCCAATTTATATAAATAATGAATGGATAAACTTATGGTTCGGTGATTTATAATTTATTTATTTAAACGCAGAGGCATCCCAATCCATTCAAATAAAGAGATTATAAATCATCCTACCTAATAATTTCCGATGCAATACGCGTACTCACATAACCTTCAAAGTGGTGGATGACATGACGATGCATGTGGCTTTAATGTGAGTATGGACAAGTGTTTAAAACTCGTCTTCGGAAGACGGGTAGAGTTTAAAACTAGCTGAGGAGATCGACATAGAGTTCAAGATAGTTAATGAGTATTCGGTTAGAGTAAATAAGATAAAGGTCTTCATGAACGAGTCAACATAGTCAATTATTCGATCAAATCCTCCTATTTAAGTCATGCCATACAGACTTGTAATACCTAGATTGCATACATAATCCATGTAAACAGATCTGTGTCGGGTTTGTTAAATAGCAATTATCATTCAATCATTATATTACAAGTCCCGACCATACTAGTCTGTAAATACTTACGAATTATTACATAATTCATTAAACAAAAAATTATGACGGCTTTCGTGTACTACGATATTGTATGAAGTTATAAAAAAATATTCTTAGAGACCATTGTTTATATTACAATGTCTGAGAACGAAGTGAGACCATTGTGCAACTCACAATGTCTAAGAAGTAAAATGAGACCATTATGCAACTCACAATGTCTAAAAAGTAAAATGAGACCATTGTGCAACTCACAATGTCTTAAGAAATGTTCTGGTATTTATATAAATAACTCTTATATAAATAAACGTACGATATACGCAAAAGATGTAAGCATATATATTATATATATGTATGTCATGTAAGCACTTAATGTAACAAGTAATGTAAGCAAGTAAGCAAGTAGTGTGTATGCACTTTGAAAATGTTTGATGTGATGCAATGTTTGTGAAAACGGTTATAGTCTAGGTAACATATGCAACCTAGTTCTCTATAACCAGTGCTCTGATACCAATCTGTAACACCCCCAAAAATGTGTCGCAGCGGAAATATGTCCGGGGGCGTTACTTCATAATACAACAGCACAAGATACAAGAGAACGACCTCTAAATGTGTCGTTTGAAAAGTAATCTCGTTGATTTTCTTGAAATTGATATAAGACTTGTCCCATAATTGCATCACAATGAAAAGCTTGAAAATGATACAACGAGATTTGATCATTTGCATGTAAGTAGAAATCCATGAATGAAATCTTGTCAAATTTAGACTCCAATGCACATCAAGTAAGCCAAGCATCTAATTCACCTGAGAAAAACATGCTTAAAAGGGTCAACATAAAGTTGGTGAGTTCATAGGTTTTTGTAAGTATAAATGTTGAAAACCAAAGTTTGTAAGCGTTGTATGACTGTTTTTTGTCCTTAAAGTGTTCTTTCAAATGTATGTATGATGTTTAGTATCAAAGAGTTTAAAATAGGCATGACCATTCAAAATCCCCAAATAGTCACAAATGTAGGTTATGAATTTGGACCAACAAGTGTACAAAGTATGTATTGCACTTTATTCAAAGCAACGTAAATATCCTAAGTGTTATTAATAACATTGATTTTTTAAAATATTAAATTTTAAAATTTTATTTAAATTTTATTAAGTTTAAAAAAAATTATTCTAAGTTCATGAAACCGATACACTATGTACCCATCGTAGGTGTCCCCTCCAATAACACCCGGGCAGAAATAAAAACCATATGTACCCATCACACGTGTCCCCTCCAAGAACACTCAGGCAGTAATGAATATGTACCCCTCGCAGGTGTCCCAGCCTCCATAGGGAACACATTCGGGCGATAAGGAATGTGTACCTCTTCGAGGAGTCCCCTCAAGAACACCACGAGGCAAAATGACTGTGTACCCCTCACAGGTGTCCTTTCTAAGAACACTCGGGCATTTACTTTTAGTTATCAGGTCAATCCGCTTAAGCTAATTCGTAATCATTTTAAAAGTAAAGTATGTATTTGAGACCAAAAATAAAGTCAAATAATGTATCCCATAGCGAGCTATGTAAATAAGTATGTAAACCAATCATGTAAATGTATTTGCAAAATAGCATGTTCTCACCCCAAAAATATATGTAAAACAAGTAAAACATGGGGCTATAAACTCACCTCGATGATGTCGAACAGTTGACAGATAGGCATCTAATATGCACAACACAAATGGAAACCGGAACGGCTCGACCAAGAAGTTGCGGTTTATCTTAATGGCTATGACCCACTATATTAGGATGATGAGTTTGGGTTTTCCGATGGATGGTTACATCAACGCGACACGTTGATAAAAGATTTAGATTTCCAAGTTGTAATAGTTTGGTGGTTGGTTAAATAAAATAAATCGAAAGATAAACGCAAAGTGTGTAATATATTCCGTATATATTACATATGAAAAATAAACAATTATATAACTCATACCGTGGATTATATAACAAAGAAACCAATTTAATAAATAACCGAGGTATATATACCTTGCAAGTATTATATAAAGAATGTGAGAAAAATAATTGAAACAAAATAATTCGACACGTTTTCGAAAATCACCATATAAGACAATAAAGAATCCTTGTTATAAAAGTAACGCACGTTTTATAGTTGAGAATTATGTAAACGATGTTTTTAAAGCTTTTACAAAAGTTATGACTTTATCATCTAGTCGGGAATTATAAAATAATATTTTATAATTTAGTATATCGTTTCCTTGACGGGTTTTAGTTAAAATAGTTGTCCTATCTATAAAAGTATAGTTCCCGTTTGTTCATCTCCCCCCCCCCCCCCCCCCCCCCCCCCAAAAATATCGTTTTTGTTTGTTTATCTGGTTATTGTATAATTATAAATTAAACAATCTTAAGACAATATAACTTCGTCTTTTATCGGTTTTTTAAGATAATAGAAGTTATAATAAAATTTATTGAGTATAAAACTTTTTATAAATTCGACATGAAAAACTTATCGTTTTATACAACGTTTCCCATTTTTACAAAACTCAACGTTTTTCCTCTTAATAAATCAATCAATGTTGCAATACTCGCGTGTTTCAAATATATATATATATATATATATATATATATATATATTATATTAGTATATATATATATATTTATATACTATATTATATATATAAAACGAGATCGAAATAGGAAAAACAAAATATAAGTAGCAACATTTATTTATTCATTTTAACCACCACTTTAATCTGATTTTATTTTTACCATCAACTTTAACATATTTATATTAGAGATTTATTTTACCCAACCCATACCCTTATTGGTTTTTCTGCTAACCCAAACGTACCCTTAGTGCGAAACTGCTAACCCAAACGCACACTTAGTGCAAAACTGCTAACCCAAAGCACCCTTGCGGGCTGAGACAACACCAAACGCACCCCCTTGCGGGCTGAGACAACACCAAATGCACCCTTATGGGCTGAGACAACACTAAACGCACCCTAGTGGGCTGAACCCAGATCCAAACGCACCCTCCTGGTGCTTATTTTAACCTAAACGCACCCTACGGTAGTTTAAGAACAACCAAACGCACCCTATGCGTTTCTATCAAAACCCAAACGCACCCTATGTCGTTTTTCATGCTAAACCAACGCACCCTACGTGGTGTCAAGAAAACAAACGCACATCGATGGTCGTTTTTAAAGACCAAACGCGCCCTATACGTTTTCTGTTAAGCTATACACACCCTTGTGGTGTATTTATCAAAACTAACGCACCCATTTTGGTGCTTAATAAAACCCCACGCACCCATGGTGGTGGCTGTGCAAACCAACGCACCCTTGGTGATGAAGATGATGATGAGGTGGACTCGGTGGTGGGGTGATGCGGCGGTGGTAGTGGTTGTGGTGTAGGTGTAGGCGGCGGTTGGTGTAGATGGTGGTGGCGCGGCTGTCATGGTGGAGATGATGTTGAGGTGGTTACGGGGGTGAGGAGATGATGAAGGTGGTGGTGTCGTGGTGTTTGCCTCGGCTTTCGGCGGCGATGGCCAGAAACTGGCCGGAGCGGCGTTGGATTTGGGAGGAGAGCATGTGTGTGGCTAGGGTTGTAATCAAATGAGATGAAACCCTAAAACTTTTCTATTTATAGTGTAAAGTTTAAAATAATTGTGACAAGTGTAGGATAGTTTTGGGTTGGTGTTGTAAATATAACCACAGGGACCATAAGTGTTAATTTTAGTAAATAATGGTTCGGGACTCGTTTCGGATAGTTAACGATTTATTCACAACATGAAAATTACACTGTTGCATTAAAAATGATTTTTCCATGAAATATGAGTATTCACTCGACTATTATTACGTAAATGTTTTATAACATTTATTTAAAAATGTTTATTATGTATTTGTGTATCACGGATAAACTTTATCTGTAAAATAAACTTTAACTTAAATCATCGCGTTTCTAATACATGTTTTTGAAATAAAATGCTAAATAATTTATTAAATATTTTTATTTAATAAAAAGTGATAATTAAATACAAATTTAATTATTTTTGTGTCGGTGGCTTTCAAAATTTTGGCAGGGCATTTCAGTCATTTTCTGCTTGTTTTCGGGTCTCGGGCAAAACTAAAAAGTTGTCCGGAATGTCGTTTTACATCAAATTGCTTTAGAGTCCGAGTCATGAAAACGCGATTTAGCGAGTCGTTTTGATAAGTCAACTTAGGAATAACATATATCTTTTCGTTTTCAGGTCAAATAAGTTAAAAATAAATTTGAACATGAGAGATATGTAATAATAAACATATTCATTATTTAATTATGTTCCGAAAAATTACCGGTTACGCGGTAATCATTTTTATGTGACAATAAAAGGTCAAAAGACAAAAAGTCAAGTCAAACCCGAAAAGTCAAAGGGTAAAATAGTCATTTACAATTCCGAAAATTGCTAGTTGTTACAGGATTAGCATAGATTTGACTTAGATTAGAATTAACTTTAATTAGATAACCAAAATATAAATAAATTGAGAGATTTAACATCGCTTCAAGTGTTCCACACCCTACTTACCACGAATCTACCACTGACCGGGTACACTATAACAATCCATATTTTAGGTCATTGTACGATGTTATATATTTCACTATTTATTTTTAGTCTCGTACGCGTTTGCTTTTAATTTTAATCGTTAGTTAAAATCGCGTAAAGCTATAAAATACTCATTTCAAGTAAACGGGCATCAAACAATTAAATGTCGTACGTCAAACAGTGTTAGATAATTATTTTGGGAGCTAATTATTTAACTTTGCACATTTTAATTTTTTTTGGTTACGTATATTGTGAGTTTACGTTTCGCGATAAAATACGTTTAGGCATACCCGGAACCACCAAAACTTTTCTACGCTTCAACAAATAACCATTATTATACCCAATACCCAAAGTTTTATAAAACTTTACTTATGTTACTTATCTTGGCCGAATTCCACATGAAGGAAATAAACCAAACAATACAATTTACAAGTATTACATTTATATTTAACCTCTACATCTTAATACTTCAAGTTATACTAGATATTTATAAAAGATCAAGTCACTAACTAGTTCATCCCCTCCCCCTTGTATTTTTCAGTTGATAATAACATATGTACCATGGGGACAACGGGAGCACACTAACTGTCCAACTTGAGCTTGTACTAAATTGAAATTCTAATTTAAAATTAAGTACTATGTGCAGTAAACTTGACCAACAAAGACTTGTCCATGTTTTTTACTCCACATGTCTTAGACTTTCTATAGGAAATCTTGAATAGTCTTCATAGTATATAAGAGTGCCTAACTAGTAAGAAAAACACACACGTCATTTCCTTACGTAAAAACAACACAAACACTTCCCTCCGTCGCATCTCTCCTCTACCACGACCATACAGTAAACACACTAGAATCCATTACAAATTTTATGTTGCAAGATATAAAGTGATACTTACATCATATCTAAGGTATTACAAGAAGGTTTGAAGGCTTGGTTTAACATTTGCAAGGGTTAATCAAGAAAGGTTTAAGATTAGGGTTTCATTTGGAATTTAGGGTTTATAATCTTGGAAGCTTAGGTTTAGTATCTAAACTAGGGTTTAGATCTTGTTGTTCATCACCATACATCATATCAAGGTTATCTAAAAACCCTAAACTCTTTACATTCATGATTTTATGTGTATATAATGTTTATATAGTTAATCACCATCTAGGAAACTCATTAACATGTAAAATGGATTTTTACTTGTGATCATGGTATGATATACTTTGTCGTATGCTATATTGATATTAATAACATGTGAGAAAAGAAGTGTATACATTATATGAGTATTGGTTAATTTATATAAAGTATAAATAAGTTAATGGTTTAAAAAGTTACTTAATAAGTTTATAAGTGGAAGTGATATGAGATTTGGTTATCATGGACAATATTTGGACAAATGATGGACTAAGGACCTTAAGTATGTAATACATGTGGTATAAGTTGTTGTAGAGGACTGGTAACAAAGTGACTAAACGAAAAAGTAAAAAAAAAACAAGTATATATTTTATATTTTTATAAAATACTACACGTTACAAGGATCGTAGACATGTAGAGAACTCGAAAAATCGATTTATAACGAAGGAGATTATCAACATTTGCAAGTATATACAATTATAAACAGCTTTTATAAAAGAAATTTTTATAAAACTACCTTATTAATAATTTACCTCTGATTAATAATGATTGGTTATTTTTCTCAGAAATTACATATTTTTAGGATTCCAATACATTAAAATTCATAATTTTTGTTCAATTTAAAAATGAAGGGAGTTATTGGAAATTTTCATGTTTACGTAATTTAAATATTTTATAAACTATAAAACAGTAAAAATCCACTAATCATCTAGATCATTTTGGAAAAATAATTAGTCAGATTATAATTTTAATTACGAAGACGTGCTTGAAATAATCACTAAAATCGGAGTTAAAACGAATAAGATACGACTTTTACAAGTTTACGATAATTAAATTTATAAAAGTTCATGAATAGTAAAAATTACTGTTCACCAGAGGGTTAAAAATATGAAAATGTAATATTTTGATACATCGTCTTAATATGAAAGCGTGGACGTAAACGAACGTAAGAAAACACACTTAAAAACGATTTAAGTCTACGCCATTTTAACTTTATAAAATATGATTTCACAAATACAATTAGATGGTGATGTAGCTATATAGAATTATATATGGTCTTAGTTATTCATAGTACTTAGTACTTATAGGCATATACATTATTAGGTTTTTGCTTTCGGGCCGCGTATTTCGTCGGAGTATTTTCTGTTTGTGATTTACATTATCGATTTGCTCACTCCACGCGAGTTCATAGCCCCACGTTTTACATTTATTAATGATTTATAGGTTTTGGAGGTGAGATGAAACATATCGCATGCTTTTAAATTTGGACGCAATATATGAACATTTTACTTACGATTACGTGTGTGCATCTAATAGCGATAACCCTCTGAGCCCATTATCATGAATTGTCAATTACTTGTTGTAGCTGCGAAGTTGTATAAAACTAGATCTATTTGGAGGGACATCCCATTTGGGTGAGTCTGGCTCTCTGTGTCGGTATGCCAGACTGATAGAACGTATACCATGCGGATTTTTCTACGATGTTGCGGGTTAGAACATCATCACGGGCAATCGTTTGCAATTTCTATTGCAATACATACACGTACGAGGCATCGTGTCATGAGCCTTAGGGAAACGTAAGTTACATTTTGTGGAAGTTTGCATCTGGTCTTGCATTATCATGGGGAAATCTTGCGGTTCTAAAGTATACATTTACAAACCTATAAATTTCACCAAAAATTTATTGTTGACGTTTTTTAAGTAATGTTTACTTAGGAGATCAATAGGTACAAGACAAGGAGATACTTTTGGTGGTCGTTATTTTTGAAGTCATATGCATAAAAGATTTGGTTGCATTAGATTTTGAGAATATATTTGTTATGACTAAAATCTTTGTATTTTGAACAATGAACAAGTGAAGTTTCGGACTTATGTAACAACAATTTGTTAAATCCAATTACTCGGTTTAAATGACTTTAAATGGTCGTTCATATATTATATATAATATATATACTTTATATATTTATATATATATAATATATATATTATATTTTATATCTATATAAATATATATTATAATATATATATATATATTTATCTTATGCTATTGATCTATTGAAGTAACACTCCTAACCATATTCTCGCTGTGACACAGATTTTGGGGGTGGTACAGGATTGGTATCAAGAGCAATGTGTGTGTGTTGGTGTTTGTTCTCAAATGTTCTTTGCCTGGACTATATCCATTTTTTCTTAAACATTGTATTCTACCAATGGGTTTTTACGGGAATTTCATATATCACATCACTAGGTTTTCATTAGTTGGTTCTAGACTAGATAGCATTCATGTATTGACTATACATGTTCTAAATATATGTGGTATTACGTCTATGAGTGTACTTTTTATAATATCTTATATAAGTTACTTTTGATTTTCAGATTTTGTCATGTCGGATTCAGAGGATTCCATGGTCACTTACACGGAGGTATCTAGTTCGTTCGAGGATCTGTCAGACATAGGATCTCCGAGAGTCAATGGACTGCCCTTGATGCTATGACGGACGCCTTATGTGGAGGCGCATCCTTCAGGCCCCACTGATTCAAGCAAAATAGGGATTATAATATATACCTAAAATACCTCAAACTAATTATAGTATAGTGAGATCCTCGTTTGATAATATCTTGCTTGATAGGAGACGAAACACATATTTTATCGCATCGGATGCGATGTTGATCTCGACGGAAACGTGGGAATGGAGAAAATAGGTTTAGTTTTGTAAGATCGCTGCGATTGAATAATCAGTTTTTGGATTTTGGTTAACTAACACTAAATACGTAAATAGGGAAGCAAATAATAAGCACGAAATTCAAGCAATTAAAGCACGATTAAGATCTAACGAAATTTTAATCAATTAACAAACACGTTAATGGACAAACTTAAGTGGGCACTAAACTAAGGGACGGACTAACAAAAATCTAACAAATTAAACCCTTAGGGATGCAAATGAAAATTTTTTTATAAATAAATGAATTTAAATATAATTTTAAAGATTGAAGAAAAATACTTTTTTTTTTTATTTATTTTTAAACTAATTTTAAAGATTTTAAAATTCGAAAATGAATTAAAAATAGAAAATGAAAATTAAAAATTATGAAAAAAATTAAGGAAAATACTTTGTCTTATGAAAAAGGTTTAGCAATGAAAACGGAGATCCCAACTTATTTCAATAAGCTGGGAAAAATCAAATAAGCTAAATAAGCACTTTTGGAAAAAGAGTTAAAAGGATAAAGAATGCACCCTTGGACAGGAAAGTCCCAAGGGCGCAGATGGTGAGTGTGTTGTGAGTTAAAACGTATGCTTTGAGAAAGGGGGAGGTCACAGGTTCGAACCCTGTGGCTTCCCTTTTTGTAAAACTATTTTTTTTATTTTTCTTTTTAACAAACTTATAAATAAGCTAGAAATAGACAACTTTTGAAAAACAACTTTTTCTAAATCTTATTTTTAAGCTAGGTAAAAGCAAAATAAGGTGACAGATTTACTTATTTTCCATCTTTGACATGTTGCTAAAACTGTTAAGCTTTTATAAGAACTAAATTGACTAAGTAAGCTAACAAAAGGCAATAAGCTGAAACAGTCCTAATCCTAATCCTAATTAGCATGAATGATAAAAAAACAAGCACATTTAATAAGCTGAAAAGCACTAAAAATCTAAAAGGGACAGCAGACATAAACAAACAGATTTCAAAGAAATTTGATCAACTTTAAGCTAATTTATAGAACTAATAAGCACTTGGAAAAAGCTAAAACCTGAAAACAGATTAAGATTAAGACCCTAGGAGCACATAAAAGCTGGATTTAAGCAAAATGATTAAGAAAATAAGCTGAAAAAGGAATTTAAAAATGACAGACTCAAACTTGTTTTTGGCTTTTTCAAAGTTAAAATGACTTATTTGCAGCAGAAATTTAAGACTCAAAAAGACCTTTTGACACAAGATAAACTGAAAACAGATGAAGCTTATACTACAATAAGCTATTTTCAACAAAAATTGTCCTTAATAAAGCTAAGAAATGACCTCTAATGATCTGCATAAAGTCTGACATTTAAGAAACCTAGAACTAGCAGGCTTGACTGTTTTTGGACTAAAAGTTTTAAAAGGTTTTTCTAAGAACCAAAGACTCAAAACAGAAGCTCTATGATGCATTAGAAACCAATTTTGAGCATTAAAAACATACCTTAAGGAGAACCTCACTAATAAGCAGTTTTCAAAAAAACATTTAACTAGCAGATATGAGCAATGATAAAACAGTCTAGCAAACTTAACAATCCTTATCCTAACTTATGGAAACTTATATTTAGACTTATTTAGAGCTGGTGCAAACTAACTTGAAAACCAAAAAATAGCTTTGAACCTAATTTGACCCATTTTAGAACCTTATCCCAAACACCCCTTTAAACTATTGAATTTCAATTTTAAGCTAACTTAGACCAAATTAAGCTCTAAAATATTAAAACAGATTAAGTACAAGGACACTTAAGGACAAGAAAGCAAAAACTTAAGGAAAATAAGCACTCTATAATAATCTAAACCTATAAGTAGTTTTAACTAAAAAACAAGGCAGTTTTAACTAAAAACTTGACAGATTCATTTTAAACTTAAAACAAACTAAACTAAGCTAGTAACTGGTCACATTAAGCAATATTAAGACAACAATAAGCACTAAAAAGCATAATAAGCAGATATAAGCAGTAATAAGCAGAATAAGAGAATAAGCTAAAAAAAATAGTAAAGTAGTACTCACTTGGTCCTTTGCTCAAAACAAGGACTAGAATTGCTCTAAAGAGCTTTTCTACAAGCTCCAGCTTGTTAGAAACAAGCTGGTAAAGTACAATAAGCCCTTCCCTTTTTGGCTTATCATCCAATAAAAGCTAAATCCATCATAAGCATAGGTAATTGATTGTTTTGAGTGATTAGCTTACTCAGTTAAGCTAGCTTAACTGAATAAGTGAAAGCTAGCTTATTAAGTTTTTCAGAGCTTATTTTGAGCTTATTAGCTTAAATCTAACCATTATTAAACCATTATTGCATAATAGTAAAAACAAAATTTTAAAACAAAATTAACTAAAACTGAATTTTATTAATACTCAAAGAGATTACAACTTTTTTTGAGACAAAAATTACATTAATGAAAATGAAAATAAGCTAAAAACTACAATAAGCTATTAAACTCAAAAAACCTAGATGACTAAAGTTGTGTGAGGCCTCCTCTATTTATAGTGAAGAGGGGAAGGATCCAGAACCTCTAGGAGCGTCTCCAATCCATCAAATCTTGGCCCTTTAATCAAATCCCATCATCCAATATGCCAATTAGAACCCTTGGATCACTCGCCACGTCTAATCCACCAATGGGAGAGCTGGGAATTGCCAGCGTGGCTTAAATGGTGTCAGACTTTCCTTTTAGAAGGTTATAAGCGTAGGTGAATTCCCTTTTTACCCGTACCTTATGTGTGAATCGTTGCAGGGTGAAGATAGATGAATAGTAACAAAAGGCGGGTTTCCTTATTTTTACTGATCAGGGTTTAAAGGCTTAGGCTTTGACTTCACTTTGGGCTTGGACTAATGGTTTGGATTGGATTGGTATATTGATCCGTCCAAACTAACACGTATAAAATATATAATATAATATATACGTACTAATAAGGAAGATAATCAATAATAGTATAGTGAGTATTTTCCGTCGGGTTCTAGAAAATCGCTTTTAACCAAAGCAATTATCAAAAACCTCCCGGGTCGTTTCCTCGGCGAGAAGTGAATGGAAATCTACGTTCAAGTTGTAAATCGAGCTTGAATAGCATAAAAGTTTTTGGGATTGGTTTTCTAAATCTACTAAAAGGAAAAGCATATAAAAGGGAAACTAAACTTTTGGATTTAAACTATTTTTTAGCTAAAAATTAAACTAATATTAATTTTAAGATTAAAAACTACAAGATTATACTAAAATTGATCTAAAAGATATAAATGACGAAAATGCTTGCTAAGTGACGTGAAATGTTCATTAAGTGCGGGTTTAAGGTTTAACGAAGTAAAATCCTTCGAAAACAAATTTTAAGAAATTAAATGACAAGTAAAGTAAAATGCTTTTTAAAATAACAATAAATGACAAGTATTTAAATTGCATTAAAAATAAATGACGGTATGTAAATCGGAAAATTCTAATGACTATTAATTTTTTAAACCTTTTTAAAACCCGCACTTAAATTCCAAATCACTAATCACTTAGCAAGCACAAGTTAACTACTCACTAATCATAACAAATAAACTAGCAACAATCATAAGATCAAACTGTTAGCCTTAATTTTATATAAGTCGAACAAGAATGTTATCGGTCTTATTAGTCATAATTAGTCTTGTTAAGTA
>BQNB010133473.1:3167-14890 GCA_026074375.1 Tanacetum coccineum
TATATATATATATGTATGTATGTATATATGTATGTATGTATATATATATGTATGTATATATATATGTATGTATATATATATATGTATGTATATGTATATATATATGTATGTATATGTATATGTATATATATATGTATGTATATATATATATATATATATTACATAAATATAAATATTTAGTTTATATATTTAATACTACTATATATCAAAAACCACATTTCGATCACTAACGTTTTATTAACAACGTACTTTTAAGTAAACTTTGATACATCATCCGCATTCTTCCATCATACAGATTCCAAGTCGAAACCTATATTCTCTTAGTTTGAAATATATATATATATATATATATTATATATATATATATATATATATATATATATATTTCATAAATATAAATATTTATTTTTTATATTTAATACTACTATATATCAAAAACCACATTCCGATCACTAACGTTTTATTAACAACGTACTTTTAAGTAAACTTTGATGCATCATCCGCATTCTTCCATCATACAGATTCCAAGTCGAAACCTATATTCTCTTAGGTTGCATTCGTGTACCGTTATTCGTCTTCGCGTGATTATATTTCTAGACGTTTACCCTATCACTTCACCAACTCAAGATGAGTTCATAGCCCCACACTTTTACTTGTTTTGAATAATTGTTTTATAACTTAGGGTGAGAAACATTGCTTGTTTTTAAAACTGGACACAAGTACTATACGTGAGAAATTCCCCGTTTACGTGTTGCCTAAGTAGCATTTAGACCACTATTGCCCGAATTATCATGAACTGTTAATTTCTTGACCGGATGACCGGTTAAGGGGGCGCGAGTGAATAAATAGATCTATTGGGACTAATTATCCCTATTCGGGTAAGAAGCACTTTCTAGTTCGAGATTTCCAAGGACTAACGGATATATGTCATGTCGAAACTAGTTAGGTGATCTTTGGTCGGACACCTGTAGGGAAAGCCTTTATAGCACTGTACATGCTATCTTTCAGTATTAGCTTCAGTGTCATGAGCTTAGTGCAACGTAAATACCTTTTTATGTGAAGTGTATATGTTATAACTGTCGCATACGTTTTGATAAACTTGTGGTCCACACTAATTACATTTGAACTAAACCTATGAATTCACCAACTTTATGTTGACGTTTTAAACATGTTTTTTCGGTGCTTAGCTTTGGACTTCTCTGATGTGCTATGTGGAGTCTACGTGCAATATGATATCATCTTTCAAGACTTTATTATCATTCATACTCGTTGTCTTTTGGAAACTTAATTATGCTTCAACAACGTTTTAAATTTCATTACAAATCTTGTAAGACTTATCCATTTTTAATGAATACAACGAGTTATGATTTTCAAAACGTCCATTAGTGGTCGTTCTTTGTACTTTGTGTGATGAATATTATGACGTCACGCCCCCGGACACGTATTCCGTCCATGCCCCGTTTGGGGGTGTGACAATTGTGCATGAATGCAAAAACGTTTTTAGAGTGTATTAACAATGCATTAAAACATTTTTGTGATGTTCCTAACGTGAGAAATTTCAAAAGAAATTGGGGGTTTTGTTCATACCAAATTTTTTCACAAACACACTCAATTATGAAAATCCTATGTTTATGGGAAGCATATTAGTTATACATTGTGTTATTATGGTCCTAATTGCACATAATCAAAAGAAAAATGAAAAACCCTAATTTTGGTTTTGTCTTCAACATGAACCCTAGACACGAATTGGAAACAAAATAGATGAAATGACTTGCAATTGATGATCTTTATGTCACACCCCGCCAAGGCGGAAACGCGAGGCGTAGACAAGAATGGATATCATCACAACACATGGTGTCTATATAGAGAATACTAAAATGCATACAATAAAGTAAAGTATAGACACAAAGTGTCATAACAATACCCATAACTAGGCAAAACATAAAAGGCGTCTTTATTGATGAAAAGGAAGTTCTCGTCAATAAGAGACATGCAACATATATCCATACAATGCTAAACATCCACATATAAACTTCAAGATCATCTTAAGGTCTCTTTCTAGCCACTTCTCACTATCTTAAGAATCCTCATGACTTCACACCTGAAAATGATGCTTAAAACGTCAACACAATGGTTGGTGAGAGTCATAGGTTTAAGACTCACATTATAAACTTTTCAAAACCAATTACTGTGATTATCAAAACAATATAGGATACTTATGCTAACATGCAATCCACATACTGGGTAGGAACGTTACCCCCGATCTATTACAACAACTGGGTAGGAATGTTACCCCCGATCCATATGTCACTTACGCACCTAAAAGTCTACCAGCTGGAACTTATACTTAGGCCTGGACCACACATCAGTGAGTATTATTTCAACCCTTCAGTTGGTTTGAATTGAGTAGTAACGACCATTCCTAACCGAACTAATCACATCACAAACTACTCCAATTGATCACTAAGCCATGGAGCATACCACAAAACCCACTCCAATTGATCACTAAGCCATGGAGCGTGTAGCACATAACATACAATAGTCACGTATAGCCCATGCATCGTTTAAAACACATTATCACAGTAACTAAAACATTTCAAAACCTCTTTGCATCATTTCCATCCCAAATGTAAAAACATTAAAAAGCGGGAGCATATGAACTCACCCGATGCTTAGCTTTCCAAAAAAGCCAACAAAAGCTTCACACAAACACTCACGGATAATCTAAAACAAATTAAGCACACAATAAGCTACCATCAATTAGGCATTCAACCTAATATGATGTAACCTCAACTATGATGGATATCTAAGCTATCTACCATAGTTATATACTTGATTTAACCCTTTTCCAAATCCTACATATACCATTTACACTTCAATACAAACACTTTAAATTTTTTGGTTTTGAGCAGAATTTTATACTCACTTATGCGTCCTAAACGTACCACTTAAACACCTCAATAATTCAAACCAAAATTCACCATGCTACTTATATGTCTTATGAACCTCTCTTAGCTCTCCCAAAGCCATTACCCTTTTACAAATACCCTTTAGAAATTCATTAATCCAAAGTGCCCAGAATTCGCCCAGAATCTGACCTCCTAAAAGTATGACGTTAGATAACCAATTTAGACCTCATTACAGCCTTAGAAAAAATTCAAGGGTCACACACACTATATGAACTAACTTCCACGTGATTTAGAGCCTCTAACTAGATGTCTAAGTATTTTTAGAAAAATCAAAACCACAACAGAAATTCCGTCAACTGTTTTACCACTCTGATTTTGTAACGATCATTTTGACCCACTTCACCGACCATAAAAAGTCACAAGGACAACTTTGCTGAGAAAAGTAGACTCTCGAGGTTCACCCTCTCCAGTATATTGTAAATTATTTATTTGATCTTTTATGATTGAGTTATGCTAGTTACAAAACTGCCTAAAATTCTGCAGTGAATTAAACAACTCATTCGGGCGATCTAGACCTAAATACACGATCAAATCTTGCAACCAATTAAACTAATGATCAAACAATTATTATAACATCATAAACTTCCAGAAAAATCAAATCTCTAAATTATAAACCCTAATTTTTTAACCCTAATCCATCAAGTTTAAATTACATTAATTAACAGAAAAAATTAATAACTAGAATTATACCAGATTAGAAAAATACTTTTAAAAAAAGAAAACCTAAGACTTTTTTTTCCTCTCTATTCTCTTTGGTTCGACCCGTTTTACAAGGGGGAAGGGGCTACATATAATGTACTAGATAATCCCTAATTAGTATTAGATATCAATTAGGATTCCTTTTTTATTTTTTTCTTTTCTTTTTTCGGATTTTACTATTCATGCCAAAAAAAATTTCTTTTCTTTTATTACTTAATTAATTATCTTTATACCTTAAGTTTTATAAAAACCTAAGCTAATTTGTTAAACCATTTTGCTTGAAAACTACTTTCTAAAAATAACTTTTCATTTCCAAATTCACTTTCTAAAAATAGAAAGTCTTCCAAAAACTCTCATATTTTAACAACTAATTTCTTTCACAAATGACACGCTTCTCATTTTAATTCATCACCTAGGCATCCACATATTAACCAAAACAATTCTCTCAAAATACCCAATCAATTCCATTATCACTATAAGTGATTAAAATGAAATTTCTTCATCAAATAACTCATTTCTCTTAACTTAACCCCCAAAACCTAAACTTATCTTAAATTACTAACACAAAAATACGTATACGTAATAATACTTACACATTTAACACAAACGTTAAAATCTCAATAATCATTTCCTTGTCACCAAAAGTGAACGAAATGAACTTCACAAAATTCAACACTAATCCAATCCCAATGAGACTATCACACCCAATAGATTGATTACCAGTACCTCATAAACACATAAAAACACACATAAATACATATGATCACATATAACCATAAACCATACTTATAGAACAGATATTTAGGTCAACACTACGGTTTGACCAACCTGCTCAAGCCACAGTTGTCACACTTTATGATGTTAAGATTAATTATTGATGTTGATTTGATCTTGAATTTGAGTTTTAATGGTTGATTTTAAGGTTTGGTGGGTTTGTGTGTGTTTTTGTCGCTGCACTTAGAGAGAAGGGGTGTTTGTTTTTGGGTTTAACAAAAATGGGATGACAGGCATATGTCTCGTCTGGTGGCGGTCCCATATTGATAATTAAATTGTCATGACACAGAATAGAACACGGATTAGAATCGAGACTAGAAGAAATGAAGAATTATTTATGGAATTTGTTCCATCATTCCTAAACCAAGACGAAGATAGTTAAACAATTCACGTTTAAGGGGTTTGGTGAGGATGCCGACGATATTGTCGACAGACGAGACTTTTTTGATAGATATATGTCCTTTCTAGACATTGTCTCGAAGAAAGTGGTGACGACTTTCAATGTGTTTAGTCCGTGAGTGTTGCATCGGGTTTTTGCTAAGGTCAATCGCGCCTTTATTGTGGCACATGATCGGGATGTCGTCGAGTCGAATGTTGTAGTCGATGAGAGCTTGTTTCATCCATAGTGCTTGTTGACATGCCTTTCCGGCGCTTACGTATTCGGCTTCGGTCGTGGATATAACAAGAGCGGTTTGTTTCTTCGAGAACCAAGATGTTTGACAACATCCCACGAACGTACAAATACCGCTAGTTCTCTTTCGGTCTACATCATCTCCCGCATGATCAGAGTCGGCATATACTACGGTTTCTATCCTGTTCCCCTTAGGATACCATGATCCTCAGTGCATAGTGCCTTTAATGTATCGGAAGATAAGCTTAACCGCTTCAAGATGAGAGGTTTTGGGATCCTCTTGGAAGCGTGCACAAAGGCAGACACTAAACATGATATCCGGCCTACTTGCCGTTAGGTATAATAAACTACCTATCAACCCTTGATACTTGGTACTATCTACCGACTCACACTCTTCGTCTTTTGTGAGTTTAGTATCTGAGGACATGAGGGTTTTCATTGGTTTAGAATCTTCTAAGCCAAATTTCTTAAGTATTTCTTTAATATATTTAGATTGATTAAAGAAAATTTCATCTTCCATTTGTTTTATTTGTAATCCAAGAAAGAAGTTAAGTTCACCCATCATGCTCATCTCGAACTCGTCATGCATGATTTTGGCAAAATCATCACACATGTCTTGACAAGTCGAACCGAATATAATGTCATCGACATATATTTGAACGATGATGAGATTTAAACTTTTCTTCTTTGTAAAAAGAGTGTTATCTACCATTCTCATGTTGTATTCATGTTTAATAAAAAAAGCTTTTAGTCTATCATATCAAGCTTTGGGTGCTTATTTAAGACCATATAAAGCTTTCTTGAGTTTATAAACATGGTCTGGTTTTTCAAAGTCAATGAATCCCGGAGGTTGTGCCACATATACCTCCTTTTTGATAAAACCGTTCAGGAATGCACTTTTTACGTCCATTTGGAACAACTTAAAATCTAGAGCGCAAGCATAGGCTAATAAGATCATAATAGACTCTAACCTAGCAACTGGGGCATCAGTTTCATCATAATCGATGCCCTCTTGTTGATTATAACCTTGGGCGACTAACCTAGCCTTATTTCGAGAAACAACACCGTTCTTGTCTAAGTTATTTCTATACACCCACTTAGTTCCTATGATTGTCATATTCTTAGGTTGTGGTACTAGTTCCCAAACATTGGTTGCAACAAATTGATTTAATTCTTCTTGCATATCGATTATCCAACTTTCATCCTTTAAGGATTCATTCACATTCTTAGGTTCTATAGTAGATATAAAACAAAAGAAGTTACTTTGGTTTTGGGCTTGAGACCTAAGGGTTCTTTGGTTAAGGTTTCCTATGACATTTTCTAATGGATGGTTCCTATATTCCTTAATATTGACTGCTTCGTCAATTTCTAAAGTTTCATCATCAATGTCATTTTCTAGGTTCTTCTTTTCGGTAACCTTAATTTCTTCTTCTTCATCTAAGTTATCATCCACCAAGGGTGATGTCTTAGAGGGTTGAGGAGTTTCATCGAATGTCACATTGAATGATTCTTCGATTTTCATGGTGTGTTTGTTAAGGATGATGTAGACTTTGCTATTTTTGGAATAACCTAAAAAGACACATTCGTATGACTTTGGGTCAAACTTTGTGAGGTAGTCTTTAGTGTTTAGAATAAAGCACTTGCTTCCAAACACTTTGAAGTAATCAAGAGTAGGTTTCCTACCTCTCAAGAGTTCAACAGGTGTTTTCCTAATTAGGATTCGGTTGAGGATGTAGGTTGAAGTGTCTACGGCGTTACACCAAAAATTTTGTGGTAACGATTTTTTATTCAACATGTTTCTACTCATTTATTATAGTGTCCTATTTTCCTTTCTACCACGCCATTTGATTGTGGAGTGCGTGGAGCCGAGAAGTTATGTGTAATACCATTACAAAATTCTCCAAATTGCACTTCATTATCAAATTTCCTACCGTGGTCCGTCCAAATTGACACTATTGGACATCCTAATTGGTTTTGTATTTTCCTACTAAATATTTCAAATTGATCGAAGGCTTCGTTTTTAGTTTTAAGGAATCTTGTCCAAGTGTACCTAGATTAGTCGTATACTATTACTAAGGTGTGGAGGTTTCCTCCGTAACTCCGTACGACGGATGGACCGAAGAAATCCATATGGATAAGTTCTAAGCATCTAGTCGTTGAGACCATATTCTTAGCTTTGTGACTAGCGTGAGCTTGTTTTCCAATTTTACAAGCATCACAAAAGTGTTGATCAAACTTAAGCTTAGGTAAATTTCTAACTAGTTCCTTAGAGGCTAATGATTGAATGAGACGCATATTAGCGTTGTTGGAAAATGGTAGTTGGTTCCGCTAAATACGATTAGAAATATGTGAGCCTATTGGGGGCACACACGTTAAATACGAAGAGTATGGTTACTTCACGATTTATATTTAAATAGTTGTTTAATTAATTACTTGTTTAATTAATTATATAAAACATTCTAAATATAGAACCAAGGACTAAACTGGACAAAACTCGAACCTTGTGGGAACCCCTTGTTTGGCCGAAACCCATAGAGGAAAAGGAAGGGGTGTTTGTTCGGTTGGAGGAGGAGAAAAAAGAAGGAAAAAGATTTGTTTTAAATATGGGGAATTATACTTAATGTCTTGTCCTACAAGAGTTAGGGTTTTGGGTGCCTATATAAAAACTGCCCTAACTAATTAGGGTTTGTTTGTTTGGTTTTCGACTGTTCGAAAAGAACGCGAAGGCAACGTGCTATTAGGTTAGGTATTACACTTGGTGCTTGTTCCGCTAGAGGGTTTAAGACCTAGCAATTCAGATACATACTGATTGGACGTTTGTTTGTGTGAGCTAACGTAGAAGGCAGTGTTGTTTTAGAGACGACTATTGTATTCAAGAATAATCGCAAAAGGTATGCTTTCCTTATTTAATATGTGTTAAGCTACTTGCCATAACTAGATCCATCCGCTGCGCACTCGTGGCTAAATTGGTTAGCTAGATTTATTAAATCCCAACAGTGGTATCAGAGTCAACTCATTTTGGCATCTAGGGTTACACGCTTAAAAATTAAATTTTTACGCCTTGTTACATGCCTAGATTTGATTTTTAGTATGTTAGACTTGATGCGGGATTAGTGTAGAGACTTGATATTATTGTTATATTGTGAAATATGGTAAATGATGTGATGAGCAAGAATCCTTACCATAAATTATCAAAGAGATTATTTGCTAGAGCTTTTGTCCAAAATTAATGATTTTAAAGTTAATCTTGAGAATTAAATGTGAGATGAAAAATTTAATTGTTAATTTTAGCATATTTGTTTCTTCTTTAATTTGTTTTCATTTGGGATTATAATATCTTCCCTAATGTTTTAAAAAGAGGAATCTATGTAAATATTTTACTTTTTGGAAACTAATATTTTTTTTTGTTTGTGTGTGGAAAATAGAATCTTCTTTAAATTGTTAGTCTTGATTTGTTTCTAATTTCCGGAGCTCTAAGACCTACTCAATCACATTAATTGTGATGATATGAGGGCAGCATCTAGGCAATGATGGAAAACTGTGAGGGTCTTATGGTTCTCCAATTGAGAAGACTGTATGAGAAATCGGTTTATTAATTGTTATCATGTTATTTAATGTTATCTTGTTTTTATGTTTTCCTACATGCTTATATTGTTTACTAGGTGTTGACATGGCTAACATGCCTAAACTAATGGAAATACTGGTACTGAATAAATAATGTAAGATAATGACATTAAACGGTTCTTTATTCTACACGCCTAAAATTTTCATTGTGATGCTATGTGTTTTGTGAAGAATATATGTTTTTGTAACATTAAATACCTATAAAAACCTTTGTGAAACACGTTTTCATGAATTTAAATAACTGGACGGCTTTATGGAGTCATGGGAAGTAGGCTTCATCACTAGAACAAACTGATTATTGAGGTTTAAGGCGGTGTGAGGTCATACATTCATAAGAATTCAGGTTTTTAATACGCTTCGTGGGGAATTTTAGTCGATAGGAGCTAAATTTTCACTTATTTGAGTTGTTGGTATTGAATTTAGTTTTGTTTTAGTAAAAGATACTATAGGAAGATGGAGAGTGTCTGGTGCTGTTCCCTAATTCCGTAATAAACGCTTGACCTGATTCTCCATCTTCTTTGTTGCGTATCATATTGGAATTACCGTGAACCGATGACATGTCACTACTAGTGTCTATTATTAAGGTTTTTAAAATTAGTTGCATACAATGTTGTTTGCATGCTTTCTTTGTCAACGTCAGGTTTTCACTTTATGGTGTTTGATCACCCCTAGTGTTAAATTTATGTCTATGCCAGTTACATCAACCTAATAGGAACACGTGCTATTTTGGCTTGCCTCTTTAGAGTCAGACCCTTTCTGAAGGGTCTTTCCAACCCTTGTGCGAATTTTGATCACTTGGTACAGAACCTACTGGTGATTTTTGCGTCGTTTCTATGCTTGGTACGATTAATTGCGAGTATGTTTGGTCTGACTCCTTAGACTCACGCTGGACATTAGGTGATTAAACTAAACATGTAGATTCTTGACGTTTATTACTTTGAGTACGAGTAATGTGTCTTGACCAGGTTCATAAGTCTAAGCAGTGTGAATCATTTTATGCAATTAACGATCTTCGCTTACCACTTGCCCTACTTGTTTACTCACTGGTCAGATCTCTGGTAATAAGTGGGAGGTCAAGTTGGATCTTAGTCTTAATTAGTAATTAATTGAGTAGTTAATTCTATTAAGAATTTAATTATTGAATATACTAATTAATTGAACTTTTTTGTTAATTGTAGATGACTACCTCAGTCGGAAATAATTTGGTATTCAGGAATTTCTTTGAGAAACAAAAACTTACTGGACCTAACTTCATTGATTGGTACAGACAACTTCGGTTGGTCTTATCAACTGAAGATAAGGAACAATACCTGGAGCAACCAATTCCTGTTGCTCCTGTTGCTGTGGCACCTGATCAGCCAATCCCTCCTGCGACCCTGACCACTTATAATGAGTGGGTCAAAAACCAAAAGGAAATTGCTGTGATGATGTTATTGACTATGTACCTAGAAATCCAAGGGAGTCTAGCCTATCTTGGCGCCAATGACATGCTTATAGAGCTTAAAGCTTTGTATTCTAAGCAAGCAGAACATGAACTTCTTCAAACTGTAAGAGAATTCCACACGTGCAAGCAGGAGGAAGGTCAATTTGTAAGCTCTTATGTCCTAAAGATGAAGAGCTACATTGACCAATTGGAACGTCTTGGTCACCCCGTCACTGTGAACCTTGGAGTAAGCCTAATCTTGGTTGGACTCTCTAAGGAATATGACAGCTTTGTGCAGAACTATAATACGCACAACATGGGGAAGACCGTAAATGAATTACATGCTATGCTTAAGCTACATGAAGAGACATTACCAAAGAAAGTTGATGCACCTACACTTCATGCTATAAGAGCAGGAAAGGTCCAGAAACACAAAAATAAGAAACCGTCTAAGGCTGCAAAAGGGGTTCAAGGGAAAGGCAAGGGTAAGAAGGCATATGCTTATGCTGAACTGTCTTATGCCCCCAAACCTAAGAATCCTCCACCAACCAAAAAGGATAATCGTGTAAAGGACGCGATCTGCCATCACTGCGGTGAAGTAGGTCACTGGAGAAGGAATTGTCTCACATATCTCACCGAGTTGCTGAAAAAGAAGCACCTAGCTCAAGGAGCTAGCACTTCAGGTATTTTCACCATAAAACTCTATTCTTTTCCTAGTACATCTTGGGTTTATGATACAGGTTGTGGTACTCACATCTGTAATACTACTCAGGGTCTGCGGGGAAGTAAGAAGCTGAATCTAGGAGCTTTAAGTCTGTACATGGGCAATGGTCAACGTGCAGCAGTTGAAGCTATTAGAAATTATCATTTATGTCTCCCTGGTAGACTAGTTATTGTTTTGAACAATTGTCATTATGTACCTTCTATTACTAGAGGGATTATTTCAGTTTCTCGTTTGTATAAAGATGGTTTCATCAACCGTTTTGAATTGAATAATGCAAATTCTGTTTCTAAAAATAATGTGGTTTATTTTACCGCTATCCCAAGGGATGGTCTTTATGAAATTAAAATGTCTTGTTCAAATACAAATGATAGTTCTATGTATGTTGTTAGCAATTAAAGAGCTAAGCTAAACTTAGACTCTTCTCTCTTGTGGCACTATCGTCTTGGACACATTAGCAAGAAACGCATTGAGAAGTTTCAACACGGTGGACTTCTTAATTCTACTGACATTGAGTCTTTTAAAAGTGTGTTTCATGCATGTCTGGTAAGATGGCAAGAAAATCCTATTCACATCAAGTGGAAAGGGCTAAAGATCTACTTGGACTTATACACACCGATGTATGTGGCCCATTTGGAAAGGGCTAAAGATCTACTTGGACTTACTGACGACTATAGTCGGTATGGTTATGTTTACTTGCTGAAACATAAACATGAAGTGTTTGAGACTTTTAAAGTGTTTCAAAAGGAAGTAAAAAACCAACTCGAAAAGACTATAAAATCACTACGATTTGATCGGGGAGGTGAATATATGAATCAAGAGTTTTTGGATCATCTAAAGGAGCATATGATTATTGCCCATTGCACTCCTCCCTACACGCCC
>BQNB010133474.1:3133-18460 GCA_026074375.1 Tanacetum coccineum
GAATGGATATCTATCACCTTCAGGGTTATTCCAATCTAGTTGATCATTCAGTGCTTTGTAACATTCTTCCATATTATATTCGAGCTCGACATAACTCCTGCAAGTGCCTTTGAGAAGCTTGTAAGCCGGTCCTACCAGAATATCTTGTGTAAGATCACTAATCTGCAGGCGGCTCATGGCAAATGCGCTAAAGTTAATCGGAGTGCTCATTAAATCATCGAATGTTTTGGAAGGTTTTTCTGCTTTGGCAAGGTCACTAAGCCATTTCTAAGTAGGCTTATTATCAACTGTTTTACATTTATTCCACTCAGGATCTGGAGTAGGAGGCCTTTTCGGTTTCTTGAACCAGTCCTTTGGGTCAGCATTGACAACGGGTGGTTCATCAATGTTACCCATGTCTTTTCATAGATTATGTGGCACTTGAGCATCTCCAGCCTCAAACACTGTCTCATCTGCTTGTGCAGACTTGCCGGTAGATTTTGGCTGCGATTTGGTGGTACCTTTGGAGGTTTCAGTTGACTTGGCCTTCGTTGATGGTTTAGCGTCTTTACTCATTTTCTTCCTCTTTAACCCTTGGTTTGATTTAGCAAGAGGGCCTTCATCTCTGTCAGCATCATCGGGATTTCTCTTCTTTGACTTATCTGCAACACCTTTGTCCATGGCATCTTCATCCTCAAGAATGGACTCCATGAGAGCATGATATAGGGCCTTGTGTTTGGTGTTTTTGTTAAATGACTTAGTTTTAGTCATTGTCTCAAACAAGGTTCTTTTCTGATCAAATTCTTATAATTCAGCCGTATCAGATGAAGTGATGGTGTATTTGGTCTCTTGATGTTTTCCTACTTGTTCCATCTTGATCTTGCGAATATTAGCAGTACTTTGTTGAGGTTTCTAATGCTGTTAGAGCATTTCTACGACATCTACTGGAACGACGTGTTTTTTAATAAGTTCTGCAGTATGTCTCTGGATCACCTTATGAAGAGTATCATCCAGATTAGTTCCAAGGTACTCTTTAAAAACTGTTGGAACTTCAGACTTGATTGCTGCATGAATAGTTAAATTGTGATCAACATTTTTGAGTGTCTTGACTTCATTTTCCAAGTCAAAAAGTCTTTGATGGAAAGCAGTAAGGGTTTAGGAATCAAGAGCAGAAGTGGTTGAGATTGTTGCTTCTGTAGTTGTTGGTGTTGGTATCGGTGTTGATTGTTGTGGAAGAGGGATGAATGATGGAATAGGTGGAGGAATGGTTGTTGCTGGAGCTGTTGAAGATTCAAGAATTACCAAATTAGGTACGTTGAGACGTGGTGAGGACTGACTACTTGGATCTTCATGTTGGTCTTTGATTTCCATCATTGAGATAATTTCAGTGTCAGCTAAGAGAATGTTATCAAAGTTGATAAATTTAGCGGCATAGTAGAATGAGATAGAAGAACTTTGGAGTGGAACTTTAGTCTCCTGTGCAGCGAGGGCAGCTGTAACTGTTGTATGAGCAACATCCTTGACTTGATCACTTGCAACCTCTTGATTAACGTTCTCGTGCTCAGCGTCAACATGTCCAGCATCAATTATCTCTTCATCGTCTTTCCCTTCACCTTCAAGCTCTGTGTCTTTTAATTCCACATTTACATCATCATACATTTCTTCATTAATCTTTCTATACTCTTCATCATCTACATCATTTGTTTCATCATTAATAGCTACATAGTTTTCAGGTGTATGTACAAACTCATATTCTTGTGTTTCTTCTTCATCATCTGTCTTATTAAGATCAACGCTTTTGTCATCATCAGATTTAGTTCTTTCATCATCACCTTGTTGATCATCATCATCATCATCACTAACTCCCTAAGACTCAAACTTGCTTTCTGTAGAATCAACTTTAGACACATCGAGAACCCCTGGTTTTAAACCAATTCCTTCACTTGTGTCAATTGACTTGCCTTTTGACTCATCGGGAACTTCTGATTCTAAACCATATCCCTCACTTGAGCCACCTACTTGATGAATGTTTGTTTCCGTTTGCTTCTTTTTATAGACTTTTTCATCTGAGCTTCCTCAAGTAATGCGGTTGTAGACAATAAATCAATTCCTTTGCTTCTTTTAGCCTTTGCTAGTGCCTTCTTCTTTGACACTGACACACCAGGAATGTCTCTGATTTAAGCACCAGAGAGTTGTCTTCTAGCAGCAGGTTTCTTGGCAGGTTTCTTTGCAGACTCTTCAAGAGCAACAAGAGTTTTTTTCTTTGAAGGAGAGGCATGTTTCTTAAATTTTCTTGCTTTCTTGGGAGTTGCTGCTCTTGTAGCGAATGCAAGATAAGTCTTATAGGCAGGAGAGTTTTGCATCTTCAAATTAGTCATCTCTACAGGAATTAGTGCTCCATACGCTTGATATTCCTCAGTTTGGAGATAAATTTCAGAGAACACAAGAGAGTGTCATCTTGGACTGTGTGCATGAAACATTTGTTCCTCATTGATATTGACTTATCTTTGGAAATGAAGTGATAGATGATAGCCTTTGTAAATCTTGGATAGGGCATGCTTTCCTTTCTTACACCACTGGTGTTTCTGTTGTCTATCTGGAACATAAAGTCTTCCCAAAGTAGTTCAACATAATCAACATTCTTGTTGTGGAATATACCCCACAGGATTTGTGCTCTTGAAAGTCTAATCTTATCAAGACTTATGGTTTTTCCAGAAAGGCATCTGTTGATGATGGCAGCGAAGGTTCTCCAAGGTTGGTGCATGTGGCCAGTAATCACCTCAGTGACAGATGCAATGTCTCCTTTGTATCCTAGTTCCTTGATGAATGATGTAATTTCTTCATCTGAAGAAGGAGGTTTAACAAATTCTTGGTTTGGAAATCTAGGACAGATTTAGAGAATGTCACGAAGGAATTCTACATCAACTTTGTACTTTTCTTGTCCAGCTTGAACTGGTACGAAGAAGAATCTTTAATCTTGGTGATGGTGTGGCAGAACTATTACATATATATTTCAGGGACTTTAGCGGTGATTAGGAAAGCTGGGTAGAGAGGAGATAGTACAAGAGCATCCAATACAACTTGATAAGCAGGTTCCTTCTTTGTCATTGTAGGAATGATTCTCATGTTGCACTTGCCAATATTGACTCGATCACCAGGTGCGACCAATGCATTCTCAAGAGTAGTTTGTTGAGTAGTATTATTCATGGTTCTGCTAAAACAAAAATTATCCAATACAGTTTACATACAGATAGATATATATTACTGATTGACAATTTGAATCATGCAGATAGCTAATCAAGTTGTGATAATGAAACAGGGATTCAACACAGTTTATCAGGCAAATAGTTGTAACACAAGACGATGATCAAAGATCAAAAAGTTAACTTGGAAGGTCAACAGACTAACTATTGGTCAAACATAGTCAACTAGGCAACACTGATAGAATTCTAGAAAAAATACCCTGTATAAATCACCTAGTGAAAAATTACAGGTATAATCGCTTAGTGCAAAGTACATGTATAAATCCCCTAGTGTTGTTTCTTATGTATAAATCGCCCAGTGTAAATGTCATGTATAAATCGCCCAGTGTTAATCTTACGTATAAATTGCCCAATGTAAAAGTATGTGTAGAGATCGCCCAATAATAATTGCATGTATAAATCACCCAGTGTATTTTACATGTATAAATCGCCTAGTGTATTTCACGTATAAATCGCCCAAAGAATTTATGTATAAATTGCCTAGAGTAATTAACATATAAATCGCCTAGAGTAATTCATATGAAAAGACAAACTTTAATTTTTGAGCTTCTTTTACAACCAAACATGATCCTTAGCACATAAAAACAACACATGAGTCATTTTAACAAGAATTTACCACAAAAGATACCACTTTTGGTATAAAACGAGTAAAACGACTCATTTTTCCAAGATTGTCAAGATTTTGATGTTTTATCTTGGATATGCATACTCTATAGCTTCCAATGGATCATTCTAATACTTTTAAACACAAACCCATAAACATTTTCATGTTCTTACCAAAACTCCTAATATTTCAAACTAAAAATCATCCAAAAACTCAATTAATACTTAACCCCATTTAAAACTGCTATAGTGTCACACCTCGCTAGAAGCGGAATCACGGGATGCGACATAATGATTTACATCGCACAAGATACAAGATAACACCATAATTTAATATCGATAATTTGGTTTACAATGTTACATTGAATACAGCTTTAACTATGAAATACACGTGTGTCCTTCGAAAAGTATCATGGTTATTGTAAAATCTTGTACCCCATCACCTCCAATTTATAATATTGATCACCTGAAAATGTTACTCGAAAGGGTCAACATTACGTTGGTGAGCTCGTAGGTTTAGAATTAAAACCAGTTGTTGTGCTAGAATTTAAGAGTGGGCAGTTGTGCAATATGAAAGCAAAATGCATACAATAGTATTTAAATTATCAACACATCAACACATCATACTAGGGTATCCCAGCCCAAAACAACAAAACAATAGAATCCCCACTCGCTTATAGTCCTCTGGACCTATCGCCTACGAGCTGGAGTTACACAGTCAGCTAAATAGTGTGGTGCAGAAATTCACACCAGAACTTTGCATAAATAGATCTCATAGTATTCGCATAGCATTCACATACTGTTCGCACGGCATTCATATAGTGTTCACATAGCATTCATACACGCAATCATAGGCACATAGCATTGTCCAAAAAGAAATAAAAGGTTTTTGCATAGTATTAAAAGTAGATGGAAATAGGTTTTGAGTATCATTTTCCCCCAACGAAAAAGAGTTTAAAAAGTGAGGCTACGAGAACTCACCTTAAATAATATGATGGTAGCTAAAAGTGGATGATCTCTAACTAAACGTGCAACGGTACCCGGCCACGACCTATTTAATAAGTTTTACTGAGTAATATATTTTACGAAAACACCGTATTGTACAAGCGTTTACATTAGAGTTTGTAAAAATATTTTGTGTAATTGTTTATAAAAGAATTCATTAAGTATTTTGACTCGATGAACTTAGGTCAAGGTGCGATATAAGTATTACTTTAGAATATAATTGGAGTTTCATAATAGAGTGGAATATTAAGTATTTAAAAGTATATCTAACAAGAACTGGCCAAGGAAAAAATAATGATATTTAAGGCGAGAGATTTTTGGATAAACACGGAGACGCACACGAAATGAGTGTTAAGAAATCGAGGTTCGAAGAATTAAGAATTTAGATAATTAGGAATCATAGAACTAGGAATTAAGATAGATTTAGAATTTAAGAAATATAAATAGTAATATAAATAGATGATTTAAGAATCATAGAACTAAGGATTAAGATAGATTTAGAATTTAAGAAATATAAATAGATGATTTAAGAATCATAGAACTAAAGATTAAGATAGATTTAAAATTTAAGAAATAAAAATAAAAGAATTTGGATTCAAAGCTAAATAAAATAATATAAAAGAAAATTAGACATGTTTTAGTAATTTAACCCATTACCCCAAATTAGTTTGATAGAACGATATTAATATAGGCACTACAATGTTTTTTATTTACAAAATAAGTGTTAGAAGTTTTACATAAAAATCATGTTTTTTGTCTTTTAGTCGGTATTAAAATAATAATATTTTATCATTTTGTCTTCTTGTCAAGATTTTAGAAATTTAATTCATTACATGATTATAAGTATAAATTCCAATTTATTGGTCGTGTTTAAGTACAACGTTTACCAGGTATAATTTAGTATTTAAATAAACAATGATTTCGTCTTTTTGTCGAACCATAAAAATAAGTTTTCCAAGATATCCTTGAAGTGTATAATATTTTTATAAAGTTTTGGCATGACCTGTTTGTTTGTAAAAGTTTACCAAGGTTCACAAACCTTATTTTCAACCACTTTTCTAAATTCAATAGTTTTCTGGCAAATTGCCAAAATTTACGTTTACGTGACGTTTCGTCAAAACACATCTTTCAAAGGACCATTTAATCGTTTTAAGTTTGTATGAGTATAGGTTGATCAAAATCCGTATTAAGCATTTATATTTACTAGTTTTCACTTATTGGGCTCGAAAGCCCAATATTAGTCCGAATGTAAATATTAAATATATCTTAATATCTTATACAAATTTCAACCCAACTTTAAGTCCACTAGTTAACTCATTCGTCAAACCAAAGCCCATCAAGTTTAATAAGTAGTTTATTTGTTATTAGGCCTTATGGCCCATTAAGAGTTTATAAATATTTAGTTTTCCATTTTAGTCCATTAGTCATTGGGCCTTATGGCCCATTAGGAGTTTCTTAGTTAGTCCAATTGTATAAAAATAAGTGTTAGTTAATCCTTATTGGACTTCCCGGCCCATTAAGCCCATACAAGTATTTTATAAATTATCAAGTTCCAAAATAGATAAATAAATATTAGAATAAGCTAATACGCTCTTTATATGTCAAGATAAGTTATACTAATAAGTCAAAATTAAGTCAGGAGGTTATTGGGCCTTGTTGGACCGATAGTTGCACACAAGCCCAATAAGCACTCTAAAAATAGAATAAGCCCAATAATAGGTCAATAAGCAAATGATTGATCAAATAAGTACTTAAATATAAGAATAAGCTAGAATTTGTATAGGAAAATATAATTCGGAGCAATAAGCCGAGAATAAGCCGTAGCTTATTCTCTTATTGGGCCGTGAGCCCAATAAGCTCAAAAAATTACAAATAAGCTAGAAATAAGTCTATAAGCTCG
The DNA here is from genome assembly GCA_026074375.1 of Tanacetum coccineum. NCBI lineage: Eukaryota > Viridiplantae > Streptophyta > Magnoliopsida > Asterales > Asteraceae > Tanacetum > Tanacetum coccineum. The sequence continues at coordinate 9,884 of BQNB010133474.1, forward strand.
AAAATATTTTTAGTATTCGAATAAGTCATAAATAAGTTAGGGAAATAAGCGAAAATAATAAGTTATGGCCAATAAGGTAAATAAGCCGAAGCTTATTTCCTTATTGGCCCAAGACTTTAAATAAGCCCAAAATCAAAATAATATAAGCCCGAATAGAATATATAAGACCTAAAATCACATAAGCAATAAAATAAGCCGCGATAAGTACTCGAAGTATAAATAAGTTACCAAAATAAGCCAGAATAAGCACGTGGAATAAGACGGGCAAAATAATAGGCCAAATCCCATGACCTTTTTGGGTTCGGTTGTTGGGTCGAAACCAATCAAAAGTCCAAAAACCCAAATAAGTAAATCCAAACAAGCCCGAATTCGAATAAGTTGAAATAAGATATAAAATAAGCTCTTAAAATAAGACGAATTTAGAATAAGCAAAAATGACAAAACCTTGTGGGTTTCTTTATTGGGCCGAGACCTAATATAAGCCCACGAAACTCAAATATGCTCACGAAGGGCTTATTAATAAGCCGAAATTTAAAATAAGCTTTTAGACCCTAAATGTAATTTTACCATTAAGACCATTTTAGAAAAGTGAAATTTTTCTTGTTCTTCCCCTTTTGTTTATTTAGAACCAAAACGCACCCTTTATAGGTTTTTCATAGTTTTTAAGTTTTAAAATTTTACAAACGCATTGTACATCTATGTATAGAACATCAATAAGCTACTAAAAGTACAAGTATTATAAAATTTCGAAGACTTAGAAAAAGAGGGTTTTGAATGAGGATTTGGACTCGAATAACAACCCAAACGTTGTTTTTAATACACCACGACTATTAGAATATTAACCCTTATGATCTTGATGCCTTGTTCTTGCTTGAAATTAAAAAATATGGATTTATGGGTGTTTGTTGGATTGGACATGAGCAAAGGAAGAGAGAAAAGGAGAGAAATTATTTTGCTTGTGATTTTGGAATGAGTATGTGTGTTAGAATTTGAAATGTATAAGACAAATGGGAGGACAAGAAATGGAGGCAACAAAATAGCTCTCTTGTCTCCCGTTGGGGTCTGGTTTGTACCAAGGGGTGGGAGGGAATCCTATGCCTTTTGTCTTGTGTTGAAAATCGATATCGTTCTTTGTTCGTAAATCGTCATGACTCGAAAGGTTTTCTCGAAAACCAAATGTATGTTCTAAGTAAGTTTAGGTGTCTTTAAAATATTAAAAGGTGTTGACTCAAGGTTGTGGTGTTTTCTTTTTAGTGTCGGACTAGCGTCGTTTTCTCCGTTTTTCGTTAATTCTATACGTAACTAGAAATTTTCGCGTTTTATGCAAACGTTTTTATGAAAATCATCAATAACAATTAAAATAAGTTTACATTATTTATTAGAGACATTTAGATGAGTTTTGACTTTTTGTCATGCCGGTACGCGTTGTTTGCCCTTTTTTGTTGTGCGCGGGAAGGTTTCCCGGTAAGTGATTATGTGCGACCGTAGTCGTTTAGAAAGTAGAAACTTAACTCAAAAGTGAGTTATTCATAATAATATTCGATATTTGACAGTCGGTTAAACTGTAAATGTTTAGCGTAAAATAAGTCAACATAAGTCAACTGTGAGTTTCCTTGTAGAAATTTGAATGAATAGAATTATGTAGATACATATAGCCATAGTATTTTGGGATACTATAACCTAGGAAAATCTTTGGTTATCACATATAGACAAGTCACTTACATCCCTAGACAAGCAAAACCCCTCAATAAATTTACGTTTTAACACACTTTTGATTTTGAAGAACGCTAGCCCAATTTCTAAGGTTTTCGAGCAAAATCTTATGTTTTTTAGAAATTCCTTTAGATTAGGTGATGTTTAGGATATAAGGAACAATATCGTAGTTTACCTTGAGGATTAAAAGTCACATAATGTTGAGGTTCTTGAGCTAGCCGAGTTTATCAATGGAGAAAAAAGGAGTGTTTGTTTGTGTGAAGAAAAAGTGACGGGGTGGGGGTGGTGGTTATTTAAAATATTTTGATTTTTGACACTATCACCCCCCTAAAGTATCTTATCCCTAGCATTTTTCTTTAACAACTTTCCTTAGGCAAAATCTAGTTAGACTTTTGGCACAATTAGTCCCTAAAGGTTTTAACTACTATACTAAGATACTTATTTTTGTTATTAAGGCCTTAAAGGATTAAACACATAACATATAAAGCATGAATAAGTTAAATTTAATTAACTCCCCTTTGAATATTAATCCGTTATTATTAAAAATCTTTTCCTTTTATCAAATGATGATTTTTGAAGAAGATTATTTGACATTTTATCTCCCTTAAATAATGAACCGTTTTCTAGTTAAAGAGTTGTAGTCATTGTTTGAGTGGTCAAATGCCTTTGAAAATTATTTTTTGATGAAACATTGATATGATTAAGTTTCTTTTTAAATCAACACCACAAAAATAAGATTTCTCTTATTTAAACAAATAAATGCATTGACACGTATATTTATTGTACATAGAAAGCACATGTTGTGTTGCAAAGTAAACACAAGCCTTTGTATGAATGTAAAGTAATTCATACCCGAGAAAAGTGAATTTCCCGTTGTGAGGTCAAGTTTTCTTTTTGACGAAATACTTTCCTTTAAGTTGAAGAATGGATTGCTATCTAAAATAATAGCAAGCCAAAGACATGTTTTGAAAAAAATTTAGAACTTCTGCTCAAACTTCATTTATAGCCTCGTATCATTATTGAATGACATTTCTAAGGCCGTAAATGTTATCGATTTTCAGAAGACATGTCATTAAAAACATATTTTTGTATTTTTGATTTTATATTTTCGTATTTTATTTTTTTGTTTTATATTTTTCTATTTTCTTTTTGAATTTTTTTTTATAAAAAATGAAAAATCATTTTGTGTTTTTATATTTTCTTATTTACATAGAATACATAGGATACAAAACAAGTTACCACCATTACTCGTCCTCTTCTTCTGCCAGACTTTTCAGCATCTCAGGAGAAATACTCCTCATTCCAAGCTTGTTGATGAGAAAGTCAAGTCGTTCTCGTCCCAATGCCTTGGTAAAGATATTTTTCAGCTGATATTCTGTTCTAACGAAGTAGAGTTCAACCATCCCATTTTCCACTTGCTCCTTGATGAAGTGATATCTAATGTCAATATGCTTTGATCCGGAGTGTTGGATGTTGTTACAGCATAAAGAAATGGCACTCTTGTTATCGCAGTATAGAGGAATTTTGTAGAACCCAAGGCCACAGTCAGTCAATTGTGATCTCATTCAAAGTATTTGAGCACAACATCCTGACAAGGCTATGTATTCAGCTTATGTACTCTACATGGCTGTACTTTTATGCTTTTTAGACGACCAACTCACTAATCTATCACCCACTAGCTGCATACTTCGAAATGTACTTCTTCTGGTATCTTAGCAACCAGTGTGATCAGCGTCTGCAAAAGTTGTTAGTGCAATACAGGAATCCTTCGAATACCACAGACCCATGTTAATGGTTCCTCTTAGGTATCAAAAGATTCACTTAACTGCATGTAAGTGCATCTCGGTAGGATTGGCCTGATACTGGGCACACATGCATACAGCAAATTGAAGGTCTGGTCTACTGGATGTCAGATACATAAGGGAGCCAATCATTCTACGATAACGTGTAGGATCAACGGCTTTCTCTTGTGGATCTTCATCTAGTTTGGATTTCTCCACCATGGGAGTATCCACGGGTTCACTGGTTTCCACACCATATTTTTTGATTATCTCAAGAGCATATTTGGATTGGTTTAAAAAGATGCCTCTAGGACTAGGAAAAATCTGAAGTCCTAAGAAAAATGATAGTTTGCCCATCATCGACATCTTGAATTTTGAACACATTATTTCAAAAAATATTTCACAAAGTTTAGGTTTCGTAGAGGCAAATATAATATCATCTACATAGATCTTTACTAGTAAGATGTCTTTGCCTTCTCTTCTGATGAACAATGTGGGATCAACCGATCTTTTGGAGAACTTCTAGGAGAGTTGATACGATGAGAGCAAATCATACCAAGCACGTAGAGCTTGTTTCAACCTGTAAAGAGCTTTCTTTAGCTTGTACACATGATTGGGATTCTCTAGATCGACAAACCCGTCCGGTTGACTGACGTAGACCTCCTCATGTAGTATGCCATTCAAGAACCCGATCTTCATATCCATTTTATAGACGATCATGTTCATGTGAGCAGCAAATGCAATGAAGATACAGATGGCCTCAAATCATGCAACTGGAGCAAAAGATTCTTCAAAGTCTATGCCTTTTTCCTGTTAGCCTCACTTTTTAGTGAAGCTGGTGTCTTACATGTGAATTGGACTAGTCTTGGACACTACATATCACGCATGGATTATTTATGTAAACTAGGAATAGTTTAGTTTTGTTCCTAGTATAAATACCTCTCATGGCTCTCTATGAGGAGTGGTTGGTAAATCAATTGTATCTTTCTCCTTCTAAGCTAATATTACATCTTTTTCATCCACCCTCTCTCTACTTTCTCTCATTAAAATAATATGTCTCATATCATGTTCTTTGATCATCCCCGTCCTCCCGAATAAGGTGTTTTAAATCGCGCTATAAGTGGTATCAAGAGGATCAGGTTGTGTTTTGTATTGTATTTGTTTGTTTCGTGGGCTGTAACAGCTTATTTCAGCTTATTTTTGTGGGCTTATTACTAGGAAAAAACCACGTCTTAGTTTTTGTATATTGTTATGTGAATCTGGTTCATAAGAGTCTATTTCTTGCCTTTTTAAGTTTTTTTGGTCCCTTCATTTTCCAAAACTTTCAAAATGGTAGATCTGGTACTTGTTCATTCTCACAGCTTATGTTCTACTTTTTTATAAGCTTATTTTGGCCTTTGGTAGATTCTGTGTGTTTTTGAGGTCTTACAGCTTTTTCAGTGGTGTAATGCACAACTTCTTAAGTCCTTAAAAGCTTATTTCGAAATGACTTTTCTGGGTTTAGTATGAAGATTAGCGGAATATGTTATCTGGATGAAGATTCACGGTTTGTGACATGATGATTCACGGTTTATGTAAAACATGTGGTTGTGGTTTATGTAAAACCATTGGTCGCGGTTTGTGTATTATACAGGTGTTACTTGGATCGCGGTTTGTTACATATTTAGGAAACGAAACTCTGCCAATTTTTTATTTTGGTCTCGGTTTGTGTAACCAAAATGAGTCTCGGTTTGTGACATTATTTCAGTCGTGGTTTGTGTAAAAGATTGGTCGTGGTTTGTGTAGCCCTAAGCCACCGCGGATTGTGTAATCCCACAACCCAAACCGAGTCAACTCGGTAATTACCGAGTTGACCGGGTCAACTCACTGAGTCAGTCACCGAGTCATGGTCCAAAAGAAAAAGACGGAAATGAAGAAGAAGAATAGACAACACTCAACTCAATAAGCAACAACAACAACTACACAATTACAACAACATCAACAGCCTCATAATCATACAACATTAAACAACACACTACATCAACTACAATTAACCATCGTCATAGACTTAATACAACATATCCAATGATATCTAACCTATATCCCATCGTCACAAATAATCTCATCTCCATCTCCAACTTTCATATGACTCAAATCGAAATGAAAAATCATGATCTTAGATTGTCTATTCTCGTGTGTAACAATTAACTATCAAGACCTTATAAAGATCATGTACATGAAAGAAACCTCATCATAGATCTGTAGAAAGCCAAACACTTTCTTTTCATATCCGAAAGTAAAGAAAGAATGATAACAACCATGTTATATTCATTCCTTTTTTCTTTGGAATACAATACAGAAAAACAAAACCTACCCGAGACCATTAAACTGATCTTGAAGCTGAAACACTTGTTCTTCTGTTGTGGGCTGTGTCAAATTCGAATGACATTAAGATCTTATCTTGGGTTTGGGATTTTTGTTAATCGATTGATAGTAAGAAGAGTTGATGTGTTTTGATGTGACTACACAATTGGGGTGGAATGTTTTAGGGGAATGATTTGTGTTATCGTTTGAAGATAGATGGGAGTAGATTTATCTTTAGTAGAGAAGAAACGATGGTAGGCGGTTGCAAATGATTTAGGTTAACTGAGTAATATTAGGGATAGTGCCTTTATATCCCTCATTAACTTGTGGATCTAGGCTAACGAGTGTGGAGTGGGCTGGGTATACAATCTTGGGCAGGTGGAATTAATAGCAGTCGGGTCTCATCAATTAATATTGGCCGAGAGTTGTCAGATGTTGGGTTAGTTTTATATGGATTAGGCCGAGTTTTGATTATTGGGTTAGTTTTTTATGGGTTTAGTATGAAGATTAGCGGAATATGTTATCTTGAATAGCTGCCAGTTATGTTTCTTACAGATATTAAGAATACGGAATGATATTACTATCACTTGTTAACTCACTATCTAGAGAATCATCAATTGGTGTTTGTTTAAAATGTTGCATTGCCTGTACACTTTGATTGTCCATATCATTTTGATTAATTTCAAAATTTGGTACCTTAGAGAGAATGTCTGAATCGTAGTTTGAGAGATTGGCCATCAGAACCGCTTTTGTAGAAGAGATATCATCATAGTCGGAATCATAGGCATCTAAATCATCAGTTTAAAAAGTAGCATTGTAAATAATTGTTGGTTGAACATCATGACAATATGTAATTCCAGGATCTGCTAGAAATGCAAGCTGCTCCTCATCCAATGTCTAACCAGATTCTTGTGCTTCAGCCAGCATTGCCTTTTCCTTAAACCATGATGCGTTCCTTGGCCTTTTAGGTTGAGTGCATTGCCTAGCCATATGTCCTTCACCTTGATAATTATAACATTTAACAACCCTTGCCTGTCCACCTGCATTGTTTGCCCCTAAACTTATAGCATTTCCCTTATTTCCTATACTAGCATAACTCTGTACTTGCCTTCCTTAAACTTGTTGCACGGTGACTCTGCCATCTTGAATAGTGGCCTATTTTCTCAGATTAGAGAAAGTTCGAAGTTGATTGTTGGTTGAAGGGAAGCATGAGGCATCTACAAATGACATAAATGCCATCACTTTATTAAGATAAGCAATTGGATCCTCTCTTGGATTAAATACAAGAACAGCAAGACCTAAGTACAATTGAGGAAACTCAGTCATTGGTTGAGTTGACATTGGAGGTGAATGAAAAGGATTTGGAGGAACCGATGATGTTTGATGACTTATTTGAGACTGGTATTGATGTAATGGTGGAACAGATGATGTTGAGTGATTGATTTGTGGTTGTGGAAGATGAGGTGCTGCATACATTGGTGTGTATTGTTGAGAAGAGTGAACTTGTTGAAGAGTTGGTGATGTGTGTTGAGGATACTATAGAGAAGTGTATTGAGAATGATAGTTGTTCAGGTGAGACGGTGTATGATTGTAGTTAGCAACTAAGGCAAGTGGATCTTGGTATCTTTCACGCAATAAGCGGGTTTCATTTGCATGTGCCTCATGTTGTTGAAAATATGAATATAGTTGATCATAATTGGTAGTATGCAAATCTCTAGCCAACTTCACATCCGTCACGAATTTGCTCCATTCTGGTAGAAGACTATTCAGAAACTTAGTATTAACTTAAACTGGTCTCATTGTCATGTTGATGATGTGCGTGTCATTGATAAGTTCAGTGAATCTCTAATAGTACTGATACAGTGTTTCACCCTTCACATGAGTAAACTTATCAAACTCGTCATACAGTTTACACTCTCGTTCTTGTAATGACAATGATGTGCCTTGCATTAGAAGCTTAACTCTGTCCCATATCTCTTTGGAAACTTTGTGATGATTAACAATAGCATACACATCTAAAGGTATTGTTGGGATTCTTGATTTGATGAGACAAAATGAATAAAAAATGAAACAAAAGGATCAAAGTCGTCATTATAAAACTCTACAAGCTGGTGGAGAAATATGAAGATTTGGTCAAATATTCTATAGGAAAATGATTAGGAAACATATTAATGTGGTTTAATGTAATTTAAATAGTTTCCTTATCTATTGATTTACTTCATTTGTAATTCAAGATCTCTCCCTATATAAAGAGATCATAGACATAGGTTTTAGAGATCCATCCATAGAAAACTAGAGCTTTCCCAATGCGAGTCTAGATAGTTAGATAGCAAGTCGACTGATGAGAGTCGAATAGTACACCATAGTTAGGTGGTGTAGCCCTAAATTATAGTTGGGGTAATAGGGAACGTTCAATAAAGAAAACCTTGTGATAACTTTGATTGTGTTCTTTATTATTCCTCTGTGTGTTATCAATCATTGTTATTATTATCCTAGATGAGCAAAACGATTCTTAACATGTGGTATCAGAGCCTCATGGCTCTTGATCTAGGATTACAAGGTGTTTTTGATGTCGTTCTATGAAGGTACAAATGAAGATTTTATGTTTTTGATGTTCGGACAGATTTGGTGTAATTAAGGTTTTTGCAAATCCTAATTCAATAATAACAGGAAACATGATTTATGATACATGTTCATGTATTCAAGATCATGATGTTGTTGTCGTTATTTGTTACCTTGA
>BQNB010133475.1:0-18459 GCA_026074375.1 Tanacetum coccineum
ATGTTAACCGTTTGTTATGCATCAGGCATAATTTTAGACACAAGTTTCAGCCATTCAGTAAGGCTAAGTGTTATGGTGACCGCACAGGCGACCATCACCTCAGCTTTCTCTCTTCTAGACCAAACACAAACCAAACACCGGTAATAATGACCGCACCGGCGACCGAACACTTTTTTTAAAATTAAAATTTTATTAATAATTAAAATAACATTAAATTTATAATTCAAAAACATTTAAAAACATTACAATAGAAATTTAAAACGTAAACTAAAATTAATTATTAATAAGGTTAAATAAAGGCATCTCAATTTGTGTCCCATCAGAACAATTTTTCAGAATTCTCCAACACGGCTGGCCGTACTGCGTTTTATATTTCGCTAACGCGTTCGAGAAAATGTGAGGTTTTATAGTGAATAAAGGAGGGGTTTTTTTTAATATATAAACACACTTTTTTATGTAGGACCAAACACTTTTTCATTTCAATTCTTTCAATTTACCCGGTCGTGTGTGAGACCGAATGAATTGAAAAGTCTGTGAGGAACGCGTTTTGTTTTTGGTTCGTCATGGCATGGGAAGCGTCTCCCGGTGTACACCTAGGACGACCGACCGAACCAATCTTCTCCATAACGTTCAGCCTAAGAACCACGTTTTCAAACTAACACGGCGCTATATATTGGAATTTCTTGGTCTCTGAGCCCTTAATTGAATCAGAGTTTCATGTTCGTTGGTAGGTCAGGCAAAATTTTCATATATGTATGCTAATTGTTAGTACAAAATTCGTGTTGGGTTTGGTAGAGTGTCTCAAGTCTCTTGTCGGGTCGGGCCTTCAAGTGACTTGGATGCTAGATCTTGTACTAGAGCAAGAGAAGTGATGATTTTCTGCACAATTAAAAGTAAACCGTTAGCCTTACCGTGGGGACGGACCCCACGGTTAGACTCCGGCGTGAGAGTAAGTATTCATATTCTCAGAGTATGTGTCAGATAGAATAAGAATAATTGTGTACCTTTTGGGATGTATTGTGACCCCTATTTATAGGTGTCTAGTACTAGGGTTTCCTAGTATTTCGGTTACTTTAGTAGTGGTCGGAGTGGGTCCCTTGTCGGGCAAGGGTCCGCGACAATCATGTTGAACGGACGCAGATGTTCTGCGGACGGATCGTCTTATAGGTGGATCCGCGGACGGATCGTCTACAAGTGGATCCGCGGACGGATCGCTAGGTTCGGGGCCGAAGCCCACGCGAGATTGGGCTTTACCATGGCCTGTTATTGATAGGTTTAGCCAAAAAGCCCAAGTAATAATGTGGCCCAAGCCCAGAGGCTTGGTATACCCATTATACGTCATCAAGTCCCCCCAGTCTAGTATGATATTGCCCGTGGGTTATTTCCTGCGTGCGGTGATCAATGCTAGGCTTCTACTTTATTTCCTCCTTGCGTTCTGTTTTTGTGCCATCGAACGAAAAGCTGTTAGATTGATTCATTTATGGACAATGAAGTACATGTTGAATCAGAAGAGACCAATGTGGAATCACGTTTACATTTTGACACTTTATTTTCTTCTACGATAGTTCGAGTTTATAAATAAAACAATAATAATCTGGAATATCCCAAATCCAAATATTCGTTGTAGGAAGAGATGCCCACTCCTTGTGGTTTACCGGCTCAGACAGCGTCACCATCTATTACAAGAGCAAGCACTTCAAGTCCCGGTCACGTTGAGCTTAAAATATGTAATTGGTAACAAGTGTCCTCACCTTTTTTTGTAGTTGCCGGTTTGGATAAGTGGTGTCCAGCTATTAATTGTTTTGGCAATATAGATTGTAAAACGTTGGTTGATCGGGCATGACCATTTCGTATGGAAGATCATCCTTACATGATTCGAGCGATATCAAGTAATGCATCTTACTATGACCAATTTTGTCACACGAGAAACTATATGTAGCCGTTTCAAGACTCAAAATCAAGAAAGGATTGAAGGTTCTATGTTGCACCACATACGAAAACTACACAAAATACACTGCCAACAGGTTTATATAGAAGTTTAATTTTACATTTGCATGAGCATAGTTTATTTTGTTCTTTTGACAATTATTTAGGTTTTGTACATTCAGTAATTAACATGTTCGTATTCTTTAAGGTTGTTGACATACTTATTGTTTTTCAAGTATAATTATGAAGCTTACTAGCCCGTTGAGTGGTAAAAAATGATAACTTCTACTTTTTTAATACTTAATGTACAAGTCTTTTAATGTTTTATCATGTACAATTTTCAATAAACTAAATACAAATTCTATACAGTTACTTCAAATACAACTTTAAAATCATTTACTAAATAATTTACATACAAACTTAAATAAATTGACAAACATTAGCTACTTTGTTACAAAATATTTTATAATATTCAATTTGTAAAAAACATCTATCTAGCAAAAAAAATGTAAGCAATAATTACAAGTCTTTTATGCCCAGCCCATAGGGGGGCTTAGCCATTAGTATATATATTATAATATATATTATTATATTATATATATATTATATATATAATTTTATATATATATTTATTTATATACTAGTTAGTAAACCCGCCCGAGGGGGGGCGGGTTTGGTTTGGGTTTTTTTTTAAGTTTAAGTGTGTAACGGTTGGATTTTTAACACACCGTGATGGTTCTTTAAAAAGTTTTAGACGATGTGAGAGTATTTGCTGAAATCTAGATGAACTGTTTAGGCGGGGGTTCGCTTCATAATATTTTTTTTTTGTTGTTGATACATATTTTCTCACTAATTTCTAATGGTTCAACCAATATAAAACATAAGGTTCACATTGTCTGGTGAATAATATTAAACATTGAACATAAAGCTTGGATGCTCTTGAATTACATATAGATACACAACTTCAGACTTTCGTGAATCTTAGGTGCCGTCCCAATTGCTTTTTGAGACACTTTACGGTATAGAGTAAACTTCTGGAGTCTCGATAATAACCATCTAAATGAGTTGGTGTTCATTGGGCACATCCAAGTTGGGCTTCGACTAAGTCAGAGGATTGAAATGAGCTTTCGTAAGAAGTGGATTAATAAAATGTTGTCGATTTTATGTTTCCTTGGGAACGGTTTTTAAGCGTTGATGCATAGCAATAAGTGATTCCTGTGCCAGAATCCAAAGCGATGGCAGAACGTGTTTCCCAGTTTAATGGAGTTCTACCGGCACCTTTTAGTAAGATGTAAGGTCGAGATGTGTAAATACATCTGTTATCCTTCAGTTCATTATGCCAAATCACAGTGTGTTAGAACCAAGCAACAGTATACACAACACAAAAAATAAACATTTACAACCTGAAGATCCTCTAATTGTTTTAATAAGGTTGAATTTAATTTCAAGTCGTCAATCTTATTTGACTGAATAACTGAATCTAATATGTAGCAAGGTCAAGCATTAGCAGGTTTTGGTGATAGTGAATAAGTATGTAATTAATAAGGTTGACATGTAACTAAGTAAATACCTACCTTTTGCAGATAAATTGTCATTCATTGATTGAGAACAATGCTTTCTATTTTAGCATCAGAAGTTGTATCGTTTCTTAAATCTATTTCATTAATTTCGAGAGTAGATGAATGCGCCATAAGCAACTTGTTTCTTTCCAAATCTACAAATAAATATAATTAGTATGCTTATGTTTCAACAATTAAGTGTGGAGCCTACAAGTAGTACAAAAGATACATACCTGGGAAGGTTGCTCGGTTGTAATGTTTCCTGTGCACCTTTGGGCCAGCGCCACACACGTGCCCAAGGAGATTATCATTCCAACTAAAACATAGGTGTTAAGACAAATAGCCCTTGATAATGACAAATTATAGATAGAAGAAAGTGTTAATAAAGTTGTTACCTTACCCTTAATAGATTCATTGTGATTAATGCGTCATCATAAGAGGAGGGTCTTCAAGAATTCTCTTGCAGTAGACCTACCATAATAGTTCATTACTTCATGTCTATTAATACTCAAAAAAAATTGACATTAAATGAATATAACAATGATAAAGAAAGGGAAAAGCTATCTGAAGATAAGAACAGAGGAATACAGCTCTTATAATTGAATAGATCACGACAACTTATCGCTCAAACTTCGCTGAGCTCCTTTATCAACTGCTGATTTGGGAGTCACACTATTGACATACCAATAAATACGCAAAACTAAGTTAAATGCACAACTCCACTCCTCACGCTGCACAATCACACTATCAATCTCGTTCATTTTACGTAGGCTTTATATAACGGGCTTGCGACAACATACTATGTACTTTCTTTGCTTTTGTATTGTTGGTGCACTTAAAAATATTTGTGGCCATTTATCATGGACCCGTACTTAGTTTTTTATGTTCTACGTAACACTTTTCAACATGTTGAATTTCTTTCACGACCAAACTATTTTGCTTCTAAGACATGTAAATTTTTTATATTTTACTATTCATGTCTATTCAAACACCATGCCAACCCTGTTGATATTGCTACTAATGTTATCATTGTTGCATGATAGATGATTTGTGATAAGATGTATCAAAAAAATGATTTTCAAATCCAAGCCTATTTATTAAACACTTACATGTCATGACGGTTGTTCGAGGTAGTGCGTCAAAAATAGCGTCTATAAGATCCTTTCTTCTCAAGCATCGAGTTTCTCCATTCCTACACTTCCATTAGGCCATCATCGATAGACAACCACGAAGTACATTTTGTCCGCAAGGTTATATGAGTAGGGAAATAATGAACAAACATGTTGGAACACATTGTGCGTCCATACTCCATAAAGTTATACAGTATGAATATGCAATCATTAACATATTTCCAAAAACTCGTCAAAACCCGCATTGAACAAAGCTTTAACTTTCATATTTTTAATTGATACAAAAAGTTAAATACTTCAAATCAGATTGGAGTAAAGTGTTGCTAAACATGATATACTTACATAGGCATGCCTTTTTGTTTCCCATCATCTAGCATCAAGGATCGATCCCTATAAATGGCCAAGAATATAAACTTAGAAAACGATATAATGGCAACAAGCACGATAATATATAGGTTACGATTTATCGTAGGAACACACGAGTACCTTTTAACGGGAACAACTATAGGATAAAGAATATCCGCGACACCAAGCTGTCAAGTAGTAAGCCGTGGTTTTGCAGAATTCTCTATGGCTGCTCCGGTGACGTTTCCTCAACTTTTTGTTTCTCGTAATTCGGAATTTTGGATCTCTTTTGGGTGAAGTGTAAGCTGCTGTGGCTAATTCCGCAAATCCCCTAGCTCCAACTTAGCAAACCAGTAATTGTGCCTCTCAGTTGCGCCCTTAAAAGGTAAGAATCAGTAGTTCTTGTACTCAATTTAGTTAATACCTTTGCGATGATAGAGGTTCCATCAATGAAGCAAAGAACTGGTTTGGTAGTATTTGGATCTATTTTTATAGATTCAAGTTGGCAGCCAAACTTAGACGGGTAGCTGGAGGTAGTGCGTAAAAAAGAGTGTCTTATAAGATCCTTTCTTAATAAAGCACGAGTTTCTCCATTACTACAGGTCATTAGGCATCATCGATAGAACAACCACGAGAGTACATTTTGCCCGCAAGGTTTTATGTGTTGGAAAAATAAATGAAACAACATGATGGAACCACCCCATTACGCGTCCAAATCATTAAGGTTATACATTATGAATATGCAATCATTAACATATATCGTAGCTAAGAACTTTGGCTATGACATTTTCCCACTTTTTGCTACGACATGCGTCGAAGCCAAAAGTTGAAATTGTTGTAGTGTAACTCGCATTGAACAATAAGCATGTAAACTTTGATATTTTCATTGATAAAAGAAAGTCTAAATACTTCTATCAAGATGGAGTTTAAAGTGTTGCTAAAACATGTTATTCTTTCCCACCATTCTAGCACCAAGCATCGAACCTATTAAACTTGGCCAAGGAATATAAACTTAGAAAAGATATAATGTCAACAGACCACGATACTATATACTATTGTACCACGAAAAATTAAACAAAACTGATGCTTATTACCTCAAGGAAAAAGTTTAAACAACCTTGGAAATACGAAAAGAGATACTTTGTGAAGTACGTTACTCACTTAGATCAAACAAAAAACATGTGTACATAGACTAATGATAATGAATTAAATGAATTAAGAGATGATATGACAATGATAATGAATATGCAAAAACACAAGTATTGACAAACCTGATATGAAAAATTATCGCAGTAAAATCTAAGTTCTTATCTCATCTATTATCATCATGCCTTTAATTTCCTATTACTATTGGTTAACATAGAATAATTGATTTTGGCTTCCAGGTGTAGGAAAAATAAATATGTATTTCAAATACGCAATGACTCTAAGAATATGCAATGATCTTTATTCATAACTAAACGGCTCATCACAATTCAACTTGAGTTAAGTTATAAACATTGGTCTAGTGTACTCTGCAAGGGTTAGTAGCATAACAATTTAGGGCTTCACGGTGGAATTGAAATGGTTTACAATTTTTGCTTGTTCAATATTAATAACTAATGTTGTAGTAGTTTACGATCCTCCCTATATAAACATAATTTATAGTCGAACAAAAATCATGCATACTTATGTTTTTGCAAAAGGAGCTATTACAGAAGGTACATACTTATGATGATAAAACTATAAATTTTGAGGGAGCAACTGAAGACGGGATAAGAAGCGTGCTAGAACTGAAACACAAAAAACATGATCTGTATTCTCAAAAACAAAACAAAATTGAAAAGATGTTTTTAGATGGATCAAAGTTCATTTGAGGTTTTTGACAAAGAGGGTATTTTTTTTTCTGGAGGCATTTAGGGTTTTGATAAAAAGTGAGGTGTGTATGTATAAATAAAAATCAGAAAATTAAGGGTGTGTCTAGGTTTATAATATATCATTATTGTTTTTCATAGTAAAGCACAATTGATGGCTTGACTCAGTTGGTTAAAATCATTGCATAGTAACACTGGGTCATGAGTTCAAACTTTGCTATGTACATAATTGTTAACATTTTTTCGAAAAATTTAGAAATTTATTGAATTGTGGGTGCCATGTTATCGTTGAGGTGGCGTTGAGTCACTATTTCATATTAATCCAGTCATAATTAGCCTCGTATATATATATATATATATATATATATATATATATATATATATATATATATATATATATATATATATATATATATATATATATATATATATATATAGAGCTAGGATCAAATGAGAAGTTTTCTTAAAATAAGAAGGGATAGATGTAACTATAAAACCATATACCGTGATGCACCGACGTAAATTAGATGCATCTCTATAATCTTAGATGCATTATAATGCATCATAATGTGTTTTCTAGATGCATATACGTACATTAGATACATTTCATGATTTCTCTTGTTTTTTGTTCCTCTGCATGTGCCGAAATCATGAAAATCAATTTGCATCATCTACACATCAAATTAACTTTCAAAACTCAAAATGTTGCACCTAGATGAATAGAAATGCATCTAATGAAAGTCATTGCATCTCAAAAAGTGTGATTTTAGTCACTACTACCACTTTCTTATTTTAAATTTACTTTTCTCACTGGATCACTACTCTATATTATTTAAATATAATATATATATATATATATATATATATATATATATATATATATATATTGGAAGGTTAAAATAAAAAGACAAATATTCGTGAGAAGGATAAAAGGAAAACTTTTTTTTAAAAGTTCTCAAAAAATTCCAAAAAAATTCTACAAAAGCAAGTATGTTGATGCATAAAACTTTTGTAAAGGAAGTTTTTCTAATTTTGGTTTTTATACGTTTTTCTTCAATGCGCAATAAAAGAAAATTTTGATGCACAAAAATTTTTTGATGCACAAAATTTTCAACTTGTTATAGGTTTGATGCGCAATAAAATTTTGATGCAAAAAAGTCAAAAGAAGTTGGGTACAAAACGAATTTTTGATGCACAAAAAACCGATTTAATGCACAAATATTTTTTTTATTAATTTTTTTTCGGCAAAACTATTCCAACTTTCTACGAAAAATATTCCTTTACACTGTTTCTTGCACCAACATACCACGATATGTGGAATTTTTTCAGAATTTTTTGAGAACTTTTTTAAAAAAATAATAATCTTTTTATCCTTCTCACGAATATTTGTCTTTTTATTTGATCTTTATCATATATATATATATATATATATATATATATATATATTGTTGTTAATATGGAGGATTATGAGTGCGTGGTGTCTCAACTTAAACTATTATATTTCTAGAGTTGTGTGATTTTATCATGGTTCTAAAAGGCACGCCATGGCGTCACAAAGGCCTCGCAAAGGCGTGAGGCGTGACCTCTACGCCACGCAATAGAACAAGGCTTGGGCTTAAGACTTGACGTGAGATGAGGAGTGAAAAAACGTGATAAGACGCGATATACGTGATGCGTAAGGTTTTTGATTCAATTTCCGATAAATATGTATTTTTATTTAAAAATGAAAAAGTTACACTGCAAAGATAGTTTCTTGACTTTATTCTTATGTATGGAACTTTTTGTAAAATCAATATAATTTGTAATATGTTATAAAATATATACAATTAATAAATATTTTCAATATTTTTGTGTCGGAGTTAGTCTCGCTTTAAAAAACGCCATGCTCGCAAAGGCGTGAGGCTTGGGCCATGCCGCATCATGCATCGCCTCACGCTATTTATAAAACTTGGATTCTATTATTCACGAACTAACTGATTTTATTTATGCATTATGGAAATTATTTACATATATTTCATTATTCAAAACACTTTATTTTTTATTTAGCCATGATCATGTCCAATACGAATACACAAAAACTCTTATATTCAAATGTGTTCCACTTTATTAGTCGATATATTTTATTAGCTGGCAATATTGATTGGACTCTTTTCAATTTTAGTCGGCTCTATGTTTAGTATGTTTTCAATAGGCTTAGTCATGATTGGTTGTACATTTATCTCTTAACTATTTCATTCTTATCTTGGGCTCAAAGCCCTATCGATGTGTAGTATATAAGTCGATTGTTTTGTGGAGATATGCAAGGAATGAATTACCCTTCAATATGGTAATCAGAGCAAAAACCGATTCTCTCTTAATTTCTCTCTAAAAAGTCGACCCTCTCCCTAAAGTTCTCTCTATACTCTCTCGGCTACTGCTGTTAACTCTAAAATTCATATCAATTGTTTTTTTCCATATCTTTTCTTTACTGCATCTTCAATTCTAGCAGCATTGTTGATTTTATTTGGTTTCAATAAAATTAAAATAATAGTTCTGATCGAATTCGATTGGTTAGGAAAGAAGGTGTATCAATCAACTTATTTTATTATGGTCACCTGTAACCTAGCCTAATATGTGGCACATTGTGGGGGGGGAACTTATGTTGCTAACTGTTTCTCACCACAAATTCGCATTAAAGATTGTCGCATCCCAGGTAAGGTTATACGCGGTCCCGCTCAGGACTTATCTTATGCATCCATGCCTATACTACTCATAATTAGTGCGTTTAGCACATGCACTCATGACCCAAACTTGGCACCATGGATACAAGTTCCTTCTTCTCATTTAAATTTTAATGCAAGTAATTTTAAGTCCTTTTGATAAACGCTTATTTCATCGTTGACGTTGGTGATGCAAGTCTATTCCGTCATCAACACATGGCCATAGCACTTATTCCTTCCCCATCTTCGCCCATCTTCATCTTCATAATGTTTCTTGCATACCCCAATTATAATTATAAATCTCATTTTCTGTTCGCCAGTCTCACTAGGGATCTATAATTTGATACTTTATTGATTTTGACAACCTTTGGTTTTTTTCAGGATGGCATTAATTGACTCTCATATCCTTCCCTTTGATGTGTAGCTAGGGCGATCTCTTAGCCAGTTCCAAGCCGAGAACTTATCCCACTGCTTTTCTTCGAAAAGTGCTTCTCGTGGCATCAAAGCCTAGGAAAGACGGGTGATATAGTGTAGTTTGCTTGGTTTAGTCGTTTTATTTTCATGTACTAGAGAATAATTTTAACATATTGGTCCACGCGTGCCAATGGGCAAACATGTGATGCTTCCTTGTCATAGTTCAGATTCTATTGGCGACTTACTTTGTTTTGATTTGGTCCATTTGATTTATGGAACATCTCTCATTTTTAGTTTAGGGGTTTTAAATCATAGGTCTTTTTCCTTGTTCATTTCTCTCTGTACTCATGGTTTTTCACTTTTCGTTCAAATAGTTGAAATGTTGGTGTTAATTTTTGGCAACGTTTGGATTTTATGTATTTACTATTTCTCAAATGCGATTTATATATTAGTTCTATATGTCGAGTCAATGGCGGTGTGTTCGTTTAACAAAACGATATTCTACAACCTCGATTGAAAAACATGGCTTGTAATTTGATGATCTTGCCTTAAAAAGATCCAACAAATGGCTGGCGATAGAATGTTTCAATCAATCATCATTATCTTTCGCACTTTACTTTTTTCAAGCACACTTATCCCCACTTTTGGGTCGAGTGGTCTCCATAAGGACTCCTATATACTAAAACTTCTACACCTTCAAACGCTATTCAACAATGTAAATACTCCTTATTTCCGCCCTTTTTAACAAACCAAACGAGTTCTTCTCGACTAGAATATTTGAGTGTCTATGCTACCACTCACATTCACTCCCCACCATACTTGTCCTCGGCCACTCTTGTATTTTTTTTGGGCTACCCCGCTTACCGATCATGGTTTTCGTTCGCCTAGACCTCGAAACAAATAAAATTTATCCTCTCTTGACACGTCATACTTTTCGCAAAAACCAATTTCCATATGTTCTAATGACACCATCCTCCCCGCCTTCTTTACTCAAGTTCCTCGGACCCTACACCTTAACCACCCCCCTCTTAAATTCCCCTCGCATTAACCCATTATATTCCCTCAACAAGCACGAAACGACATCTAGCCTAACAATTTACGGCCATCCATAAGGCGGAGCCACTACACCACATACGGCCCATCATCCCAATGGCCTAATCCTACTCGACACCATTACCACTTACACCTTAAGTCCTAACATCAAACTTCGATAGCCCTTTATCCACGTCAGCATCCCATCTACTTCGTACCCTTCATTCCAGTCAACTTACCACCTCGACTTTTTGATTTTTCTATAATTCCAGCCAAAACACACGAAACTTTATACGAAAATCCCTCGTACTCATCCATTGTATACCACCTCTCGGTCGCAATCGGGCATTGTCAAACATATCGACCGCTTGTCTCTACATACTTCCTATATTTCTCCTATCCTAAAAAATCCGTCTCACGCCTTAAAGGACTCAAACTGGCATAATGCTATGTACGATGAAGTATTAATCACGTTCGGTTAAAAATGGCACTTGGTTACTTGTTTACACAAGGCACCGCAGGTGTTAATATCGGTTTGCTCTATGTGTTTGTTTAACATAAGTTTTAATGCTCGTCTAGGACATTTGAGCCTCTATAAGGCCCGTTTAGTTGCTAACGGTAGTAGTCAGCAACTAGGTGTTGATTTTGATGTATAACTAGGAAAGAGGATGATTAACAAACCAATAAGCCAAAACCCATTTGAAGCCGTGGGATTTTTGACAAAATAAGCCATGAATTTGAGGTTATTGAACCACACGAATCAGTGAGTAACCAACACGGATTCCCCCTATGCTCTGGTGCCAATTGTTAACAATATTCACCCTTAGAACAACCGATCCGGAGGCTGAATAAAATGAAAAAGATGAGTAGCCATTATTAGAGAGAAAGGATAAAAAAATGTGGGAAGTTGTATGTGTTGTTGAGAGAAAAGAGAAAAACACACACACACACTTTTACAAGTGTGAACTTCTACCCCTCCATGGAAGTATGGAGGGGGTATTTATAGTCCCGACATCGACTAGCTAAACTAACCCAACCCGACTATAAATGATAAATGTAATTCCGGATTAGTCACCATATTTTAGGGCTAACAATCTTCCCCCAATATGTGGACATACGGAATTACTTACAATGTTCCTATCAGGTACAAATACAACACAAATAAAGTCTTCCAAAGCGCTTCCAGAGCTGAAGATGTCTTCTGAGTACTCCTTGTCTTGAAACTTGTACTCCAGCTTGGATCTTCTGTGTCTTTACTTATACAGGAACCATTGTAGTATGCATGAGTTGGATTAACTTCCCCCCAATTCATGCAGCATGTCTTGAAAAGCTTTCTTCATAGACTCCTTTTTGGCGAAGTTTCTGAATCAGCTTCCCCCCAAACCAACATCCCTATCTTGAGCAGATTCTGAAACATTGATGTAGCTTGAACAATCTTCTACTTGTCATCAAAGTGCACAGCGGAATTTTGTAGAAGTCAAACCACACCAACGACCACTGCTTCTTGTCATTAGGGCTTGGTGAATATTCGTTCGGGGGTGCATGCGAGAAATCAGCATCAATTCTTCTCACGTATGTAGTATACTTCATAAACCATGATAAGTAAAGTAGTATACATTACTTCCCCCTGGAAGTTGACATGGTAACATCAAAGTCAACTAAGTCCTGGATGTACACAACGCCGTATCCAAGAAAAGAGATACCGCGTATCAACGCCAAGTCTTTACAAGAAAATGCGTGTTCACAATTCCCAATATGACGTATCTACCTTCTGCCATAGGCCGTATCCATAAAGATAACAACTCAGAGATATGGAGATATTTGTATTTTGGGAATGTATATTATACTGATCTTAAACTTTGCGCGCACTCCAAGGAATATACCCCAATACGCCGTATAAATACGCCGTATTGGCCTAGCCCAATACGGCGTATCCAGCATTTTTCAGAGGTTATAAATAGAAGACTCAAAAACGGGTTTTCAGTGTGCAAAATTATATTCTTCATACCATACACATAAAAGATGATTTTCTGAAGAGATAAAGAGCAATAAAGGTCAAGCATCGATCACGATTCCATAGAAGACACCGTGTAATTTCCTTACTTTTGTAATCATTTAATTTTTGGTGTCGTTCAATAAAACGTTTAGTTTACCTTGGTTAATTGCTCACACTTGTATAATTACAATGGTTATGGGATGGGTATTAGCCATCTTAATGAAGATTTAATGTTTGGTTTGTTTTAAAATCGATTTACTTAATTTATCATTGAAAGTTTAATTATGTTTATCACATGATACTTGTTTACGTGTTTGAATATGCGACCTATCATTCAACTGGGTCTAGTTACGCCTAACAAGTGAGCTAGATACTGGGATAGCTCTCCATATCGTGTTTTATATTACTGGACCAATAGGATCACAAATAATGTTCTGTCTTTGTCTTTAAATTAAGAGCTTAGTTGGACCGGCAGGTGACCCGTAATGTTTCAACAAGTATGTTCTTGATTAATTGATAAAGATTTGAATAGTGGACTACCAGTATATAAAATACTGTCAAACAGTAAGTGGGTAAAGTCCCGATGGGCTAGGGTTTATCAAGATCACCATTGCTATAATCCCTAAATAGATTATAATTAAACTAAATGATGCTTTATGCGGATGCGTTAATTGTGACAAGATTCAACGTTTCTATGTCTTAGGGTGATGTCCCGCCTAAGTCTTAAGAATGATATGCAGCTTCGAGATGAGAAATCATTGCAATGAATAAACAAACCAGCATTTAATCATATTTAATATTGCTAATACACTTTTCTATTATTTGGCTTGTACCGCTCTTTTATCTTCTGATTGTTTTCTTGCATGTTTATTGTATTTAGAATTGATTATTGTCACCATAAAACTTGTGCCAGTCTCTCAGGCTGAAAACCCCCCATCTATCATTAGATGCGTATATAGCATACGTTTAACAAGTAATTAGGATTAACATAATTAGAGTAATTAAAATATTGATAAATTATAAGGTTAACAACCTCGCTCTTAGTGTTCGACACTCTACTTACCACGAAACTCCACCTGATCGGGTACACTGCCCGTTAAAGTGTTGTTTTAGGCTAAGTCGGCTAAATATAAATTTAAAACTTGATAATCAATAAATTGACCCTACACGATAGCACATCAAGTTTTTAGCGCCGTTGCCAGGGAGTGAAAAAGTTTAACCTTTAATTTTGTTAGTATTTCTAACCATTAGCTTAGAATTAATCTAATTAGTGTAAATTAATTGTGTTTAGATTCTCGCATTATTTAAATATAATTTCTAAATATCCTATTCTGACAGATCAACAGATACGCCGTATCCACCAGTTGGATACGATGTATCTACCTTTCCACTCAGAACATCGTATTGATTTCTACAGTCTAAACAACGTATATGTTCTTCCAAACAATACAGCGTATTATGTATAATCAATACAACGTATTTACCTTTAGCAGACAATACGACGTATTCAAATCAATTGAATACGGCATATTGCTCATCTGATACAGTATCAGAATTAATTTTTCGCATTTGATTTCTTGTTTATTGTGTTCTCTCCTAAGAGGGCACATCCTACTGATCATTTTGTACTTATTCTCAGGAAATCATTTGACGAACGATGGCAAAACTTATTCTGAATGAAGTTTAAGCTGAACAAAATCTTGCTGAGCCAAGTATCGAAAGCAATGTAAAATATGAACTCGGTGAGGAATTATTAAAGGAGCTACGTAGTAACTCTTACAGCGGAAGGGTTGAAGAAGATTTGGCCGGCCACATCGCTAAAATTCTTGAAATACTCGATCCGATCGAAGTAGCCGGTATGGACCCTTTTCAACTCTGCATGATGACCTTCCATCTCTCACTTTATAGAAAAGCAAGAAAATGGTGGATGAACGAGGGAGATGGAAAAATCAACACTTGGGAAGAATTGGTGAATAAATTTTTTAGTAAATTTTACCCACTATCTTGTGCCAGCAATTATGATAAAATGTGCGTAGATTATGAAGAAGGTCTTGACCTGCTCGAATTTATAACCTGGAGGAATTAAAAATTTAAAGACCATAAAAAAGTTAATGAAACAACCAAACGCACATAATTATATTCTTGGATAGAAGTGGGAAACAATGAAGGATTAATGGATGAAGACATATCAAGTGACGATGATAGAGATCAAACTAATTCATCTATGATCACAAAATCCGAGATAAAGAATGGTGATGAATTCTTAAAAATATCGCTTAACAACTCATTCAAAGGTACGGACGGAAGTGACGTTACCGACCACATTGTAAAAGTGCTCAAAATAACCAAATGGATCAAGATTCCTAATGTGGATAAGGATGAACTTCGATTACACGTGTTCTCGGAATCGCTTAGAGGAGATGCCAAGAAATGGTGGAATGATGAAGGCACAACTACCACATGGAAGGAATTGTGCGATAAATTCCTCTATAATTATTACCCATTGTCCCATACATACAAAAGTAAAATACCAGATGCTTGGACCACAGAACAGATTACTTTGAATCTTTATATTGGCTGGCATCAAAATTTAACAACTACTGGGAACTAGACAAGAACGTCAAAAGCGGACTATGGGAGTTTTATGTAAATGGTCGAACTAAAGGACCGATTGACGACCTCATCAATTACAATGAACCATGCGATGAAAGCAACAAAAAGACATGCTCAGATTTATTTTTCAAACCTTACTTGGATGCGCAAAATGTAATAGACATCTACAAAATTATAGATAGAGATTACTCTCCGATACCAATTTTCGCTCATCACAACATCAGCAACCCAAACGAGTTGTGCCAAACTGAAGAATTCACTGTCGTACGGTATTCGGCAGGATCTAGTGAAGAATACATCACTGTGGGTCCAAGCAAAATTATTACTGTAAAAAAAACCCTGGCATCATGTCTTGTATCTACCACGAACTCTTCAATAAGAAAGATCGCGGATGGACCATAACGCGCACCAAATGAATGAAGAGAGGAAGGAAAGGAAAAAGTCAAACTTAACGACTAGCTGAAACAAAAGAACTTCCCGGGAGACAACCCGGTCATTTTTTGAATTGTTTTTAAATTGTTTGCACGAGTCTGTCTTCCCAGACACTCCATACGGCGTATCAAACCCCTCTGGATATGGCGTATGGATGTGTCTAGACGTTATCAGTCTGTAATTTAATTTTAGTATTTTTAAAACTATTTAATTATTTTTACTGGAACAATACGACGTATCCTAGGGTTTGGGATACGTCGTATTGATCCATGTACAGTTGTGTGTTTAATTGTTTTTTTGCATTATAACCATTGTATAACCGAGATAGGAATTGTACTTTTGTCTTCTAAACTTTTATGCAGGACCTTGCTATAAGAAAATCGACGCTATGGTATACTCTGAAAAATACGTGTGTTGAACTCGTACGAGCATTCTGAAGCCTCGTCAACACACTTTTTGCTCAAGAACTTAAATTGGAGAATCATCCCGAGCAACATATCAGGGGAGTTCCTCGTTCTAACTCTATTTCCCATTATCATTATTGTTTTATTTATACAACGAGGATGTTGTATAATCTAAGTGGGGGGATGGAGAATTAGAACGCCTACTTGTCCTTTCTTTTACAAATAACATGCTAATGTGCTTAAATTATACCAAATTTAAATTTTTTTCTAGCATAACTTTTGTAAAAATTACTAGTTGCTTGACCTCGCGCAATATAACCCTTAATGCCTAATTGTGAGAATTAAGCCTATTATGTTTCCAAATGCTTACTTAAAATTTCACAAAAAATTATGAGTGTGTCGATGATGTAGTGCACTTTAGAACTTGGCCTGATATATCACTCGAGACCATAATGATGAGTATTATGGATTTAGATGGAGAAACATTTTTAACTAGTAAATTTCTAGGACTACACCAAAAAGCCTAAATGTCGTAAAATTAACTAACTACACTGGTTAGTTAAATCTCGTGTAACCCTTTGCTTACTCTCATCATATGAGTAGGATTCCCTAGAAAAACCTTTTGAGCCAATCCTGTCTTTTTCACACCATATGTCTATTTCGTTAAAGTTTTGTATTTTCTGTGTCAAAGTGAAATTTTCTATCTCTGTTATGGTTGGGAAATTGCACAATGCAATGAAAAAATATGTAGCTCGTGTATTTTGCTACTTTCGCGATTATGTATTATGTCCGAAGATGAAGAGTTAAAGGAAAAATTATCCGAAAAAATTATGATTGTGAAGACGGTGAAATTACACCGCGGATTATGTTTAAAAAATGGAAAAATAGAAAATGCATCAAAAAAGAGAAGGATGATTTATAGTCGGTTCGCTAAACTTAAACCAATAAAATACTTGGAAGGATCGATTATTCGTGGATAAAAGTCAACGATGTATAGTTTTGTATTAAGTGGCCGATATCACCACTTTTGTAAAAGTATGTAAGTTTGGGATGTTCGGGAAGTTGACCGTTATGGGAACGCCAACTTATGTTGTCTTTCTCATCTCTATGATGGAGACGTTTATATATATTTTGAGTCTTTATCATGGAACGGTCGGGAAAAGTTACTAGCAACTACCTTATTTGTTCAAGCTTAATCTATTTGTTTTGTGAATTTTATTTAACAACAATTTACTTCCCCTTTCTAATCATTAACCATGGGTTTTACGCGAATGAGGATGTGTACGAGCATGTATATCTATTCCGTCGTTACGTCCATGTATGCATGTCTCAGCCGCCTTGTTGGTTTATTACTATTGGTGAAAGTTAAAAGATCCCTACCCTATATCGTTCTTCATCATAACCCTTGGTTAAACTCGAATGAGGATGTGATCGAACACACATGTCTATTCCGCCGTTACGGCTGTGTATGTGTGCTTCAGCTGCCTTGTTGGGGTGGTACTATCGGTGAAAGATTGTTAGAATGATTAACCATTAGCCTTTAATAAAACCCAATTTACCTTTTGACTTGTTTCTCCTTAGCTCTAGTGGTGGAGATGTGTATCCTTGCCAAGCATATGATACGAAGCTAATCACAAACGAGTAAGTGGGCGTACCACTTAAATGTTACACCCTAGATTAGTTGAGTGATCTGAGTGATTTCATTTCCATATTTTGTGAAATGCTTGGTCTTGTACAGGTGATTAAAACGAAAGAAGTGCTTAAATGGAAAAATCCTTGACTTCGGCTGGGATACATTTTCAATATAATCTAGAGTCTACTTGAGGACAAGTAGGATTCAAGTGAGGAGATATTTGATGACATCAAATAACGTCACATTTATATCATCATTTATCCTAAATAAACTAACCACTTTTGTATAATTATTGCAAGAATGTGTATTTAATTGTTTAAAAGTGTTATTTGCAGTAATTGAAGAGTGATTTATGAAGACATGCTAAAAGGCGCATATTTTGGAGCTAAAACGAAGACATTTGAAAGATTACTCATTTCTGAC
>BQNB010133477.1:0-18459 GCA_026074375.1 Tanacetum coccineum
CGGTATCATTGATCTTGTTGATTTTTAGACTTATATATATTTTATATTTTATTATATATTATATATATATAGTGTAAAAATCCTCAATCACCTACATCAAGCCCCAAGAGCATGGTATGAAAAACTTTCCACTTTTCTTTTGAAACATGGCTATAGGAGAGGGGCTATTGATAAAACTCTGTTTATTAAGAAGGATAGAAGAGATATCATGTTGGTACAGGTATATGTAGATGATATTATCTTTGGATCTACCAAGTCTTCTATGGTGAAGGATGTTGAAGAACTTATGCAAAAGGAATTCAAAATGAGTTCAATGGGTGAACTCACTTTCTTTTTGGGGGTCTATGGTATCCTAAGGACTCTCCTTTTCATTTAGAAGCTTTTTCGGACAGTGACTATGCTGGGGACAATCATGATAGAAGATCAACTTCAGGAGGATGTCAATATCTTGGAAGAAGGCTGGTCTCTTGGCAATGCAAGAAACAAACAATTGTGGCTATATCATCTACAGAGGCAGAATATGTAGCAGCTGCAAGTTGTTGTGCTCAGGTACTTTGGATGCAAAATCAACTCCTTGATTATGGATTTAACTTCATGAACACTGAAATCCATATAGACAATGAGAGTACCATATGCATTGTGAGGAATCCTGTTCTTCACTCCAAGACCAAACATATTCAGATTCGACATCACTTTATTCGAGATTGTTATGAGCAGAGGCTCATTAATGTGGTCAAGGTTCATACTGATGACAATGTAGCAGATTTACTCACCAAAGGCTTTGACTTGGCAAGATTTAACTTTTTGGTGGTAACTATTGGGATGATGAACCCATAGCTACATTTGAGGGGAGGATCACATGTAAAGTACTGGTGTACAAGTGAAGTACTGTTTTGGTTAGAATGGATCTTTGGAAGCACTCTAGCTATGTTTGAGGGGAGGATATGAATGATTGTTCAGAGTGTTGATGAGTTGAAGAGATATTTTGCAAAATTGCAGGGTTGTGGCTGACAAATTTGAGTTGGAAATCTTTTTAAGTTGAAAGTACTGCTTAGCCAACTCAAAGTACTGCTTGTCTTAGAAAGTACTGCTTAGACAACTAAGTACTGTTCTAACGTTCGGTCAACGGTCAAACATACGTTTTTGCGCTAAAAACGTATTTACAACGGTAACTTTATAGTTATCCAACACAACCTATAAATACTCAACTGAATTGCATTTTTCTCTCATTTTATCTCTTTTCATTCACAATCTTTTAATTACAACCTCCGACGCACATCAATCTCTTTTCAAATGGCAAATATTCGCACTTGTAACAAACACAACATGATTGCTTGTGTGGAGAAGACGGCGCAGAATGCTGATTTTTATCAAATCATCGATTATCTCACTGGATGCTCAATTAACTACTCTTTGTTAGTTGATCCTGATCTAATCGGTCCATGGCTTCAACAATTTTGGGCTACCGCTTCTCTCAGAGTGGTCAATGATGTCCCTCACATTCGCGCCATGGTAGCTGGCAAAAAGATTTTGATTTCTGAAGAAACCATTCGAGCTGACCTACTCTTTGATGATGCGCATGGTGTTGATTGCTTTCCTAAGCAAGTTATTTGGGACTTGCTCAGAGATATTGGGTACGGGGGTAATTTAGCACAACTTACTTTCACGAGAACTTTATTAAGCCCACAGGTGGGGAAGTATTTAGTTCATGTACTACTTTCACTGTCCCTTAGTCCTAGATACCCTCATGGGGCGAAATTTGGAACTCAACATCGCCTCTGCCCTAGTAGGATTATGCAACGAATCAGAAGTCAATTTTTTCCCTGAAGATTAATGAATGGAATGCTAGACATATGTTCCAATGGTACACCTTTTTCTTATTTATCCAAGTTCGTTCAACTGTTTCTTGAACAAGCTATTAGAGGAGAAGCCAGACTCAGGACCTTATAACCATCAGTTCACTTCCCTCTAAGGATATTCACTTTTATGAGAAGCATAGTCCCCCCTAAGTTCTCATGTAGGATTACACCCTTGACTCCCACTATGTTAGAGGTAGTTACAGCATTGGCAGCAGAGGAGGCACATAGTACAAGTCCTTATTCTAGGGCTGCAAGTTCTGCAAGGGATGCTCAAGGTACCCCTACTCAAAGTGCGGCTCAAGCTAGTATTAGTACTACTCAAGATACTGCAGGCACTCAAGTACTGCTCCATCACCCTCACCATCAGCGCGTTCACGGATCCAGAACCCTCCCAAGGGCCAGCGTACTCAACAAAAATCTAGCTGCGGTACAAGAGTACATGCAACCTCCCACTTGCCTGCATCATCGAACACCCGTACTGCAGCTAATTCCCAAACTCCCAATGAATATACTCCCCCGGATAGCGTCTCAAACATCAGGAGGAGATGCAGGACTTAAGTATTAAATACATAGAACAGGGAAGATCGTGAGGCTCACGAACACACTCATTCTCAAGCCAAACAGCATTTCAAAAGCTGAAGGCAAAACTCAAGAATCTTGTCCAAATTCTACAACCAGTAGTCAAACATCACGCTTTTAGTGGTGAAATTCAGTCACCTTAAGAAGCAACAGAGACGAAGAAAGCCCAAAAGAAGAAAGTGTCCTTTCAATCAAATTGGGGAGGAATAAGGAAGACGGTACTTTGTCTGAAGCGCACTACGTATCAAGATGATATAAACAGCAGATCCTTTCTTGAAGATAATTGTTGACAAGAGCAGTAGATACTCCGAATTGGAAAGAAAAAGAGATTGGGACAAATGACATCATATTTATTAGAAAAAGGCTTCTGATGTAAAGAGTGGAGATACTGAAGAACTGGATTTGGAGGCAATTCAAAGTACTGCTAGACAGAGTACTATTACTCCAAGGACCCTAAATTTTAGTGATGAAGCAGGTCCTTCAAGCCCAATCCGTCCAACTCAAAATATAGAGCCTGAAGAACAGTTTGAAGTTGATAAAGTTCTTGCTGATATCTCTAGACCAAGAGGTTTAAGCATTCCTGGTCCCATACAATCTCAACCTCAACAACCAACTCAAGGTACTGATTCAAAAGATAAAGGCAAAGGGATACTGGTTGAAGAACCTAAAAAGAAGAAATTAACTCTTCAACAAATCAGAGCCTTGGAGACTACAAATGACGAGGAGGTTGCTAGAAAGATTCAAGCTGAATGGGATGCAGAAGAAGAAAGGAAAAGGTTGGAAGAAATGAAGAAAGCAAAGCCAAAGACTACCTCTCTTGCTCAAGAAAGGAATCAGATGATGAATTTCTTAAAAGGTCAAGGATACAAGAATTTGCAAAAACTCAAGTATCCACAGATGAAGGAATTGTATGACAAAGTTCAAGAATCTATTAAAGACTCCTTCAAAGATTTTATTCCAATGGGCTCAGAGAAAGAAAGGGAGATGTTGAAAGAAAGAGAAGCAAAAAGACTCTTAAGGAAAAGGAAAGCTACAATTTCTGAAGAACAGCCATCAAAGAAGCTTAAGTTGAGGACGGAGACAGTTGATGAGATTAGGAACTATCTTAGGATTGTAGATTTTGAAAAGAGTGCACAAGATAAAGAGTCACTAGAAGGAATCTCCATGATTACAGAGCTCCAAGTTATTGATTCACCTGATGGAGAGTATCTCATTATTCACAGAGCGAATAATCATTTCAGGGCTTTTGACACTTTGTGGGAGATACTACATATCTTGGATAGACAGGATTTACAACACCTATATCGGGTTGTTCAAAGCTATTATGAGCACATTCCTCCAACCGGTTTAGGGTTGATACTTCTAGGTGATTTAACCACTATTTGGGAGACGGCTGAAACTAGTGATGATGACTTCTGGAAGAATCAAGAAGATTGGGAAATCGTAAGGTGGAGACTTAATGAATCTTCAGGAGTGCATACACTAGAGTTAGAGGATGGCACTATGATTCATATGCTGGCTGAGAGAAGATATCCTCTATCTAGAGAGTTGATGATAAGGATGCTGGATCATGGAATGGAAGTTGAAGATGAGAATGAGACAGCCATTACTTTGATACATCTATTCATTTTATGGACAACTGATGATGGTGACAATTCTTAAACAACTGGTATGATTTATCAAAACTTTTCTTTGAGATTAATATATTTTGTTTTGATAAAAAGATTTAACTGTGAACAAGCAGTACTTTATTCAAAGTACTGCTAGTGTAAAACAAACAGTACCTTGTTGAAAGTACTGTTAGTTAAAAGGTTGTTTTTGAAATATTGTGAGATTTGAGTGTGCAAAAAGATTTAAGGCACAAATATTTGAAAATCAAACTGTTTTAAGGGATTGAGTGTTGGCTAACCACCACACAGCAAATGGTAATCAATTCACCATGTCTAACAAACATAAGAATTGACTAGTCCAAATCAAACAGTTTTGGTAAAGACATCTCAAATCTGTTGATGGTTGACAATTTACCAAAAATTGTATGGTGATCAATATACCATGGTATTGCACTGAAATATTGACTACTCCAAAGCAAACGGCTTTTGGTAAAGAGAACTCAAATCCGTTGATAGCTTTAATAGTTTGCTCAAAACTATATGGTCCTCAACTCACCAATGTTTTATTACTGAGAGTTGACTAGTCCTGAGCAAACGGCTACAGGTAAAGACTTATCAAATCCGTTTATGGTTGTAATGACTTACCAAAAGTCAATATAAGTATATCACACACTATGATTAATGTTCTGAGTGTTGAAGTGGTTTTTAGTTCACCATGGATTATTACCTTTTCTAGGTACCAAAGAACTGACTAGCCCAAGAGTAAATGGCTACTTGGTAAAGGCTCATAAAAACCATTTATGTTGCTGAGAAGACATGTTGCTGAGAAGAACAATCTGTTTGATGCAAAGACAAAGAGAAGTGTTTATGTTCATAACAAGGGGTTACAGTTCAATATACTCAAACAGATTGTGTACAAGATACTGCTCAAAGGATGAAGCTTAAAAGATTAAAGGCTAGTACTGCTTTAATGACAAGACAGACTGATGCTGAACAAAGAAGACCAACTTTTAAAGAAACTTGTAGTCAAGCTTGTAGAATTCCTGTTTATGGGAGGATTGTGGTAAAAATACAAGTCAAAAGGACAAGACTGCTAATCAAAACAGGTCCAAAATACTGCTAAGTAAAAAGTCAACGTACTGCCAGTTAAAGATCGAAGTACTGCCGTGGATAAAGGAATCTTAAAGGATTATCATTTAGACGGTTATGTTAGTATTTATCTTGTAACAGCTATTTTATTGATATATTTGAGTAGTGTTATATGTCATACAAGGACAGTACATCTACTAGAGGTTCTCTTATGTTTATAAAAGTATCTCATAGGAAGGTTATTAGAATATAATAGAAAACACGAATTATTAGTATTGTATTAGGGATCTGCAATCTTAGGCAGATTCAAAGAGTTATAATACAAAACGTTTGATTAAGCATTGTGTGTTCTTCTTAAGTACTGCCAACTAGATTCCGCATAGTTGACAGTATATCAATGTTTCATTAAGAAATATCGATCCTACAAAATCTGTCAACTTTAAGTGCTTATTTTAGTGCTAATTTGTGGTTTATAGAAAAGTCCTTTCACAAAAGTTGTAGGTTTACAGCTTATTTAAAAGCTGTGAAAAAAGTTTTTAAAAAATAAGCAAAAAAGGGAAGGTGGAAGTCTAAGGTGAGCAGGGCTCGAACCCTGGACCTCAACACCCTCAACCCTTATAACACACACACTCTACCATTGCGCCCTTGGGAATTTTTCGTTATAGTCCCAAGTGGTTGGGTATTTAAGGACGTTTTAGCCCATTAAGCTTATAAGCTGTTTTAGCTTATTTAACAGCTTATTTGATAAGCTGTGTTACCCCGCTTATTTTTCTTAGATCCAGCTTTGTTCAAGGGACTTTGGTAATTTTTTCATATTTTTTATAATCCGTCTAGTATTTTTAATATTTAATTTAGATTAAATTCGTTTTTAATTCATAATAAATTATAAAAAAGTCAAAAAAATCTAATTCTTTTTTAGAAAATTTTCTTTTATCATTTAGGACTTAGGAAAATTAACTTTGCTTTCATAGGGTTAAAATTGCAAAATTTGATTTTTTAAAGAACGGGATTGAATCTCGTTCACGTTTTTCGTGTTTTTAAGCTTAAATCACTTTCGTTTTTGGTCTAGTTTTCTTAGTTCTTGCATTTTAGTCAATTAGAACTTATAAAAGTAAAAAAAGATCATTTTAAGATTTAATTTTGATAAATTAGTGTTTTATGTCACTTTTTTAGGACTCCCGTTTGCGTTTTAAGTTTAAATTTGTGTTGCCTTAATTGTTTTTAGTGTAGATTGCATTAATTTTCTCATACATTTAGAAAACCAATCAAAATCTTTGTTCCATTCAAGCATCAATTATCAAACCGTCTTTTGATTTTCCATTGCATTCCTCATTAGGGATAACGACCCGAGAATATCATATACTTCCGGATATATATTGATTTTCTTTATAGATTTTGACTAGTTACCTTGGCCGTTATCGACAGTGCCTTTACTTGTTTTAGCATATTATTAGTAGAAATAGATAACCAAATCCAATTTGTGATATTTAAGCATTGTTCCACAAACGTTACCTCGATTTCCAAATTCGCACCTCGCCGGGACACGACCCGGGAAGGTTTTTAAGGATCTTACTTTGGGTAAAAGTAATTATCCTTTTAAAAGCCCTCTTGGAATACTTCTCTTACTATTATTGATATTTGTGATTTATTTATATATGTATTATTATATATATATAGAAAGCAAGTGACCAATTTTTGGCGCCGCTGCCGGGGAGGTTGTGAAATGATTATTGTGTACGTTTGAAGATTAGTGTTTGAAGACCCTTCCCCGTAAAGTTATTGCTTTCATTTGTGAATATATTTTCTTTCTATTATCAAGTAATCAAAAATTCCAAAAAAAATTTGAAAAACCAACAAAACAAATCGTGTTGTTAATCGTTATAATCGGCTCACCTTTGAATTACAAACTATGAGGGGGGTATAAGGAGGGCTTGATCCAAGGAACATCGCCCAAAAAGGAAGAACGCTTTTAAATCGCTTCGGCGTGCTAATTCCTTCCGCTCTCTTGTGCATGATTTAAAGAGCTACCGTGGACTTCTAACTTCCGGTTACCAAAAATAAAACAAATTGTGTTTTATTCATATTTAGTGCATGCGCACTCGTTCTTCTACCCGTAACCGTCCCCAACAACAAGTAACACCGAATATTGAACCATTTGATCTTGAAGAACCTATTGAAAATCAAGCTCCTCCCGTAGTTACGATGGCCGATCAACGTACTATGGCGCAATTGCTCCAAGCACCCACCGAGGGTTACGAGGATGCAATCGTTGTTCCCGCGATCACCGCGGACAACTTTGAGCTTAAACATGGTTTGCTCACTCTTGTGCAAAATAAACCATTTTTCGGACATGATAAAGAAGATCCTCATGCTCACATTCGATATTTCAACAAGATCACTTCTACGTTGAAGTTCCCAAACGTTCCGAATACGTCGATTAAGCTTATGCTTTTTCCATTTTCCCTCGAGGGGGCCGCCCGGATTTGGCTCGAAAAAGAACCCCCTCGATCGATTCTTACTTGGGATGATCTTGTTTCAAAGTTTATCAACCAATTTTTCCCTCCCTCCAAAACAACAAACCTTCGAAATGAAATCACCAATTTCCAACAACGTTTTGATGAATCTTTTAGTGAGGCATGGGACCGATTCAAGGATCTCCTTCGTGCATGCCCACATCATGGTTTCTCGGAATTACATCAACTCGATACTTTCTACAATGCTTTGAACTCTAATGATCAAGATTCGTTGAATTCCGCCGCGGGTGGTAATTTTTTGGACAAAATGCCTCGAGATTGCTTAGCCATCATCGAGAGCAAATCCAAAGTTCGTTATTCACGAAGCAAAGCGATTGTTTCCAAAGTGAGTACGAGCTCTTCTACCCCCGGTGTTTCACCCGATGTTGCCGAACTTAAAGATATGGTGAGAGCCTTGCTTCTCGATAAGAAAAACCAATCCCAAGCTCCCGCTACCGTAAAAGCGGTCGAGGAAAGTTGTGTAACTTGCGGTGGTGCTCATTCTTACCGTAATTGTCCCGCCACCGATGGCAACGTTTATCGTGACAATATTCAAGAATACGTTTCACAAGCCGCCGCGGTTAACTAC
The DNA here is from genome assembly GCA_026074375.1 of Tanacetum coccineum. Lineage (NCBI taxonomy): Eukaryota > Viridiplantae > Streptophyta > Magnoliopsida > Asterales > Asteraceae > Tanacetum > Tanacetum coccineum. The sequence continues at coordinate 8,240 of BQNB010133477.1, forward strand.
AACCAAGGAAATACCGGTTACCGTCCTCCGATGGTTGCAAATCAAATTCGACCTCCCGGTTTTCCTCCCGTTCAAAACAATCAAAACAATCAAAGAAATAATCAAAACCGTTACAATCAAAACCGGGGGAATAATTACAACCAAGGTCCTATTTATCAACCCCCGGCTTACCAAGCTCCGGCTGTTTAGTTTGAAACTAACCATGGTTAGGGTGATGATTTGGCATGGTTAAGATCGAAAGGAATATGCCAAAGGCATAAAGAATATACCAGAAGAATATTCCTTTGCTTGGAGAGGAAGTGTGGATGTTGGAGGGATGATTTGAAATTCAAATTCAAATAATAGACATGTTGGTTAAATATGTGAAGGATGCAAGTTGGCATTGATGTAATGGTTTGAATCCTAAGGCTTGTAATTTAAATTTGAATTGTATTTCAACATGTGAGATAAGGATGAGGTGTGAGTTGACATTGATGTAATGGAAAGGAGCTTATGGCTCAAATTCAAATTTGAATGGTTGAGATGAGAAGGTGAGTTGTCAAAGTGTGTTAGGGAAGTTTGGTGATGTATGTGAGATTTGAATTCAAGCTTGAGAGGATAGGAATTGTGCATATAGAAAGCTTTGAGTGTGTGTGTGTGTGTGTGTGAAACTTGAATTCATAAGAGAGTTATGTGAGTGTAGAAGTGGAGAAGAGAATAAATAGGAAGTGTATGTGGTTGAGAATGTTTTGAAGGGAATTTGAGTTGTCATGTGAAGAGATAAGCTTGGGAAGGTTTATGTGGGAAAGGTTTAAGGTTGTGAAGTTATGAAGAAGATAATGATAAGGATGTTTAATCAAAGGATTAAATGGGTTTAATAATCACATTGCCATAAGAGAGAAAAAAGATAGGCAAATGTGATTATGGGATGGTTTAGGAAAGAAATGTTTAGAGTGTGGAATATATAATCATTTGTTGGGTAGAAGAGATTAACAAATTTTAGGGGATGTTTAGAGGAGAAGTGATTGTGTATGAGACATGTGAGGAATACATGTGTGAGTTTGTAAATTATTTATAAGTAAGGAGGTAAGAAAAGTCAAAGTACAATTAACCTCCAAATATCACAAACTCAAATAGTCAATTGGACTTAATCCATGATAATCAACAATGGATTTGATCACTAATCATCTTGATGCAAACAAACTAAGTGCTTTGCATCTCAAGGAAAGCATATCCCATAACGAAAAAGGATGCTTTTACGCATAGTGACATTTGACTTAGTTTGACCAATAAGGGAGTAAAACCCATTACGTGATTAGGAACAACGTAAATCCGGATTAAGGTCAAATGAATACTTTGGTTGATGGTATGTTGAAAGTATATTCATACTAGGTTTAAAAATAAGTTTCGACCTTGGCTAGAGGCAATTGATAAAACATTTGAGTTGGCATTTTGTTAAAAACGAGATATTTTTTGCTCATCTTTAAGTCTAAACATCATTTGGTGTGTTCCCAAATGATCAAGTATCATGTACATACCTTTATTGAAGTTTTCACATGTGTCGGGTAAGAGGAAAGCCGACAAAAAAATCCGCAAGTTCGGGCCAGCCCTGGCGCAATGACCCACGCGCTGACGCGCCCTTAGCGCGCCAGGAACATAGTTCCCGGTTTTTCGGATTTCAGCTATCGTTTGTAATTGTAAATGTTACGAACGTTTATTTGTCATCATTAAAACATAAAGGAGATCATAGTCAATGTTGCATCAACATAATCGTTTGTTCACTAATGAGCTGAGGTGTAGTATGATGTTGGGCCTCATGTGTATCACGTGTAGTATCTCTAGTGGGATTAATGGACCGATCAATGTTTAAGTTGGATATAATGGTAGTATGATCAGTCGATGTATTGGCAACTAAAACAGTGGGTGAGGATAGCATATGTAATGAGGCTCGAGTGAGTTATTTTGGAGCCTAGATTAGCAAGGCGGTCGGCTTTGCTCTTGATCTCTTGAAAGTGATCGGTGAAGGAGAGATTACCGATGTTCATATTATGGATCTCGTTTTCGAGTTGAATGACACGGGCATCTTTATTGTCTTGAGATTGGCGTTGTGATTTGTTCCCAAACACCATGTACAGTTTCGTAATATCATTATGAGGGTCGAAGGGAGTGATGCTAGTAGACGTGGATGTAGATGGACCATCAAGATGATGTTGTACATCATAGGTTTTGCAAAAAAAAAAAAAACAAAGCACTCCATGAGTTGTAATTGAGTTTTTATACATCAAGGGATGTAAGAATACACGCCTTGATGCTAGCTATTGAGTACTACCTCCGTCCCACATTAAGTGTTCAAATTGATTTTTTTAAGTTTTTTTTCTTCAACTTTGACCTTAATTTTTTTTTCTTATGTTTATATGATACTTGATGCAAAACATATGAATGGATAGAGTTTTGAATGCATTTTTCATTGGTATAATTTTTATTAAGTATTATATAATACAAACAAAAATATTTACGGTCAAAATTAATGAAAAACGACTTTGAAAAGTCAAACTGGACACTTAATATGAGACGGAGGGAGTAAGTTTTATCAATAGGTTATTTTGGTGGAGCAGCGGGTGGTGTCATGATGCTATGACGGTAAATATGCGGCTAGCAAGCAAGAAAGAAAAGAAAAAAAGATAGCAGTGACCAAATTGTATTTGGTTCGACAATTTTAGCATACAAGGAGAAAACAAATTAGAGTTTTAAGGATCCTTTTGATCAATACTATATTATGACATAGAATTCCATCATAATGTTATTAGCATCAACCGAATCTAAAAATACATAGTGTAATGTAAGTGCGGAAATTTGGGGTCGGGTTAGAGTTGGTGGGTTTGGGTTGACATGTTGGCTACCAGAAAAGCCCAACCTAAAACCTGGCCCATTTAAATAATCAGGTCAGCTATGTCAACCCTAACCTGTTTACATATAACCCGAACCTGACCCATTTAACCCTTATATATACTTGGGTTGGCGGGTTGAATAGGTTACACGGGTTGAATAGATTAAACGGGTTTTGAGTTGACTCATTTAACTCGTTTTATATACAAAAGTTGGCAAAATACACAGGTTAAACGGGTTTGCGGTTCGACCCGTTTAACCCCATTTAACACATACAATACTATATAAATAATTTTTAACTTTAGAAAAAAAACTTCGACGGGTTGTCGGGTTGACCCGCTTAATTTATTCTCAATCTAAACCTAACCTGTTTGGGGCGACCCAAACCTGACCCGAAATCTATTAGATTCAACCCAAACCCTGCTAATTTTCGTGTCAGTTTTAAGTTGGGTCCCGTGTCACATCAGAAATTGCCACCCCTAGTGTCATGGAAGGGGTGTTCGTCTGTTCGGTTATCCGGTTGTTCGGTTTATTCGGTTCGGTTAGATATTTTTTTGGGTAAAACCAAAAACCGAGTCGAATTTAAATTGGATTTAACCGAACAGAAAACCGAATTTAAATTCGGTTCGATTTACAGGTTGACCCAGATAACTCAAATTGCATAATATAGGTTTTTAAAAATTTTAATTAAATAGATTTTTACCAAAAAAATTATTTGAAGCTTAAAAGATTTTTATTTATAATAGAAAAATATATTAAAAATTTTTTTATGTGTATAAATATATAAATATATATATATATATATATATATATATATATTTATATGAATTCGGTTTTTGATTTTTGATTCAGCTGACATTTTGCGAAAACTATATTCAAACCAAAACCGAATATCTAATTCGGTTCGGTTTAGTTTTGACAAATTCGGTTCAGTTGTTTTCGTATCAGTTCGTTTTCGGTTTTCCCTGTACGTGTTACCCTGACTGTGAACACCCCTACGTGGAATACTGGAATGCAATTCACTAGTGGGCTAGCCCACGCTGCACAATTCAAATTGGGCTAAGTGGAGTAATATAGTAGACTAATAAATATATTACCATCTATCATGCCAGTGAGATTTTTTCTAGATCCATGCGCATGGTTGCACCAAACTGGTAAGAACTAAAACAGCTTGTTCAAGTTGTACCTCCATAAGTGGTACGAAAATAACTCAAAGAATGCAAGCCAATACAAGTCCATAGAAACTGAGCTTATGCAAGTAAGCCAAACTCAAGCATTTGGCAAACTGAACTCAAAGCCACGAGCAAATCAAGCAGGCCGCGGCTCACTTGGCAAAAATTGAAGGGATAAGTTGTACAAATATACTTGTTATTTGTATTTAACTTTTCGGTTGTATAAAATAATTTAAGTGAAGGTATATGAATGGAGACGGTAAGATAAACAGACTAAAATATATGACATATATCATCATGAAAAAATATGAAGGAATGAAAAATCTTGTAACGCTCACGCTTCTGGCGTACTTTCGTCATTTGTTTGTTTATTCATACGACTTCTCAGTTCTTCAAATGCTTTCATACTTTCTGAATCAAATCCTCCTGCAAACTGTAAACGGGAACCAATGCTTTAACAAACACGGCATAGAAATATAGAATATGTATAAACTCTAGTATGCTAGATTTTACTTTCACTAAGGCGCGTAGGTGATTAAGGTGGCAAGTTTGGCTCACTAATTTATAAGTTGAGCTGTTCAAGTTATGTTTTAGCTCAAACAGGTCAAATAAAAAAATTGGCTTATGGGTCGAAAGGGTCAAAAGTCTCTGTAAGTGTATTTCTGATGCATAAAACCTCCTAGCGCATAAAATTATATAACTTACAATCAAATTTGACATACTTGTTAATAGTACAAAAATGAATTTTTAGGCAAAAAGTGCTTTGGGTCAACCCACCCCAGTCTGACCCGTTCCAACCCCTACCCAGTCTGCCTGACTGCCCCTTGCACCAGCTCTTGTGGAGATGAATGATTGTGGAGATTTATAATTACCTGATGAACACGAAAAGCAAAACGCACACCCTGAAGCACCAAAAACTCTCTGTTTGGTTCTTTTTCAGGTCCTTCCAATGCATCAAGCTCTGATGCAACCCGCTTCATGTATTTCCTCGCCAATTGCACAGAAGCAAGCTTGATCTGAAAAGTTTAAAAAATGGTTTTTTTATTGTGTTTCCATTCTAAATTGCAATCAGTTTACAGTTGAATCAAAATTTCTTCAATAATGCTGACAAACCATACCTTGCCTACAACACCCGAATCTTGCAACCAATTAACTGGGATACCAAATTCTTTATATCTTGACATAGCCATATCCCGTGTACGTAGTAGTGCATAAACACTATTCTCCACTCTGTGAAAATACCAAATTTTAGATCTTTAGTAACATGAAAGTGTGGCTATAGTGCACTATGGTTATTAATAAGTGTGCTTTTAATACATACTTTTCTAGCAACTTGTACATTTTCTTCAATGCAGGTTCACAAGCGAGACTAGAATCATCAACAAAATTAGACACTTGCTTTTCAAGCTTCTTTAGGTCTTGATATTCGAATGCAGCTTCTCGTAGTGCATCTGCTTTCCCTTCTGGCCAGTCAAAGTGCTTCAGAACAGCACGCTCGTCAACCTTATTCAAACATGTTTATGTCAGAAACATGTCACAGCATATCTAGTTTGTGGCTATAAACATTTTTTCTAGTCATGAAGACATACCAAAAATGAAAGTTCTTCGTCAAGCCAGTTCACGAAGGTCAACAAATCTTCTACATCAGTAAACGAAGCAGCACGAACTTCAGATGCAAGTGACTCGACAAAATCACCTTGAGTTTCCACATCAGCTTTTACCTGAGAAATAGACAATGCATGATACGCCTAACTTTGATATAACTATTAAAATTATATCAAGTGGAAGATTATAAGCATGAGCGCATACAGCCACAAGGAATGTTGAGCGGTTCTCTATCTCCCCAATCATATTACTCCTGGCATCCGCTGTGTTAGCCAAAGTAGAAGAAATAATCGATGTATCTTTCTTAGCTTCACGTTTCATCAGACTTTGGTAAAATTCTACCAACTCTGGAGCCCTATAAACTTTATCAGCTCCACCTGGTCCTCTAGCAAGGCTACCCGGTGGAGGAGGTGGACGAGGTGGACCGCCAGGTGGTGGTGGTGGTGGTGGGGCCCCTGGTGGAGGTGGCGGAGGAGGAGGTCCGCCACCAGGTACCCCACCAGATGGATTACCAGCAGCAGCTGGAGTACCTCCCGTAGGTCTAGGTGGAGGTCGCGGAGTCCTAGGCGGTCTCTTTTCAACATGTGCAAATTGCATCTTGCTGACAGCTGACAAATTAACTGCCTTATCATCAGAAGACTGAGCACCTGAAGCATCAATAGGTAGTACTACTCTTTCCTTAACTTGAGCAAGCTTTGGCGGTAAACTTACTGTCCTATTATCTTTTGGTGGCTTGAAACTTGAAGTATCACCAAACCGAGCTGCTCGTGCTTGATCAGCTTTTTCTTTAATTTTCTTTTCTCGTTCCAAAGCAAGCTTATGACGGTCTTTATAAGCAGGATACTTTTCATCTAGAACACCTTCAACTGATTTAGACATTAACTGAAATGATGATGAAACATCCGAAGGAGCAGGGCTCGTAGGAGAATCTTGATCAGCTGCACCAAAAGTAGTAATGGCTACTGATTCGCCAGCATTTCGTAGCATAAGAGCTTCTAAAGGACCCCTCGGTTTCTGACTAACACTAACACGAGGGGACCCTGAAAAGGATCGCGCAGGTGAAGACATGATACTAGAAGAATCATCTTTACTTTTACCCCCCCATTTCTTAAGTTTTTGAATCAAGCTCGGTTTCTTACTAATGCTACTGTATCTACTCATGGAACTGTCAATTGAAGCAGTATCGAAATCTTCACTTCCGGGTGATGACGGTTGAGAAAAGTTGCTCTCGAGATCGGTGTCGCCTCCTTGTCCACGTTCCGATCCTGCGTATTCCAGCATTAACTGTTTAGCTTTTTCTTGAGATCTCGGGCTTAAGTTCTTATTGAGGTCACGCGCTGACGTTTTCCCTGCAGGTGTTTCATAGTTTCTGAGCTCAAACCTCAGACACGCGTTAACCCAACGAAGGTACACTAACTCCTCGACTTCACTAAACCGATTCATTTGGAGTCCCTCTACTTGCTTTAAGAGGTCCTCATTTGTGTGCTGTAATTTATTGACCTCCTCTCTTACCCTTGCCACCATTTCGGTCTGTAGCAGAATCGAAAATACATAAGTGAAATGTGACATACAGCAGCATTAACTTATGATGATTCAAAGGCAATAAAATGTCAAATAAGGAATAACGGTGTGGTTGGATGTGTCTTTTGAAATCTTAATAATCCGACAATCATATGTCTGAATATTTGGCAGATTCTGATTATGAATAAACTATCAGTGGATTAGTCGGCCAAAAGGTTGGAAACCATGGTTACCCAAAAAAACAGTGGTAGAAGAATGTAGACACGGTGGTTATTTGGGATTGCTTATTCGAAACTGCTTACGTGCTTAGATTTTATTGGTACCTACCTGCATTTTATAAATGCTGAATCACACAAATATATGCAGATAAGCAGTGTTGTCCAAACACTTAAAACTGCTTGTCTGCTTCATAAAAAAACAGATAAGCACGTAAATTTGGAATCCCAAACACCCACACAGTTTGTTAGATGGAAATATAAGTCTCTCAAATTTGGTTAAGCAACGCTTAATTAAACTATTTATTTCACCAAAAAATCAGTTTTGTTGCAACAGGTATGAAACTGACTCTCTAGCCCCTAAATGTTTAGATCCTCAGAACCAGATTTTATTGTCCGAACTCCTAACTCCTAACATCAAAATATATACTAACTTCCAAAACATAAATCTAAACACCCCTTAGCATGCACTTGAAAAACATTACCTCGGTAGTACTAGATAGTGTCGCTACTCTGGACTCAGCTGCATCGAGTTTAATAACCAATTCTCTTTTCTCATGCTGAAGCTCTCTATTCTTTCGCTTAAGCTCGACAACATCAACCTCTAATTCCTTCAAAAGTTTCAACTTTCTGTCGATGTCAGTATCTTTCTTGAAGGCGTCTTGTTCTTTTGTCGTAAGAATCCCGACTTGCTGCTTTAGTAACAATAGCTGTCCTTTGGTCTGATTTGCCTCGAGTTGAAACTGTCTTTGAAGCTCCTTTATTTTATTTCTAGCTGCTTCTAACTCCTTCCTATAAACGACTCCATGATTCACTTCTTCTTGTAGCTTTTTTCTTTCGGTTTGTAAAGAATTGATTGTTATGTTTAACATATCAATCTCTACTGTTTTAATCTTTAGCTGCTTTTGTAACTCAACAACATCAGATTCTTGTTCTTTTAATCCGTAGTATTCGAGTAGTTCACCTTCAAGTTTGACTTCTCTTTCCTCGAGTTCCTTGACCAAGTTGCGTAACCGTTCCAATTCATTTGCATTGTTAGCCATCTCGGTATCATATTTATCTCCGGGATAAGGAATATCGATCTCTCCTGATAAAAGATCTTCAAATTCCGGTAAAATGTCATCTTCGAAATCAGGAGTGTTTGGTTGTGCATTGATTAAACCGCTTATTAATTTGACCTCTTCTTTTTCCTCTTCCTCTTCATTATGCTGCACATACACAAAATAAACGAATATGTATATAAGCCAAATACTATAAACAGGTATAAAACTATTGATCGTAGATAAAAATTAGTTATGCAGTAACACTACCTCCGCCTCTTTATTTGTAATCTTCTCTTTATCTTCCTTTTCATTGTTTTCTGAAGAAAAATACAATATCTTTGTTAATAAAAAGGTATGACGTATTCGTTATAAGAACCAAACTGTACTTACAGATAATAATTACCTAAAGCTTTGGGGGGACGTTTGACGCTAGCTTGCTTAACTGCATAAGCTGCAATTGATGCAGCAACAACGAGGCCTGCCCTGACAATCATGTAGGTATTGGTTATAGGAAATTATTATATTTCCAATCATCTATAGATATATATACCACCAAAATCAGTTAACCGTTTCAACCAGCATCCAAGACTTTCATGATGACCATTCACACCATCTATGCAGCTCGGGTGAAACACACGTAACACAGAGCCAGTATCTGCAGAACACCTAGAACTAGAAGAATTCACCTTCAGAATCTTTGAAAATAATAAGTTATCAACTTATGAAAGTATCCACAAAAGAGTTATCGATATTTTTGACATGCAGAATCTCATCTCATCTCATCACATTGGTAAATACTAGATGCTATACAAACCACAGGTATCTAGTGGACATGTTGTGTTTCTAAAGGATTGGCATTCTATAAAATGTGTGGGTCTGGTCTTTTTCTGATAAACTTACAGACCGAAAACGACTTCAATGACTGTAATTCCTGCTTATATGCAGTTCCGAAATTCAGTTAAAAGTCTAAGTGAACATGCCAATTGTCTTGTTTTTATTTGATCAAATTTAATGTCAGTCGATATCACAGCGAACTAAACGGCCTATGTCCACTCATATTCTACATTTCGTGAACCTTGTATGTTGTTATCTTGATATCCACGTTTAAATACCATCCTTCGATACTAACCATTGGATCAAAATTTGATATTGTTTATCTTTTGTCTTTAGTATTGTTGAAACACATATAGGTAGGTGCAATAAAGTGGTGAGGACTGAAATATATTAAGTGGGGACCTTTTCATATGACAAGTGCACAAAATGGTTTCTTCTTTTGTTGGGTTGATGTAAAGTATAAGGTAAGTTAGGAAAAATAAAGGTAGAAATTGTTGTTGCTTTAATGGATTGATGCTTATGGCATATGTTAAAGAATCACATGATAAAGGAAGTAAAACAAAACCTTATCTATTGGTATAGAAACAAGCCTTAATGCCCACATATTGGCCCCTTTGGATGTTTCTGCGTATTACTTGGCATAAGGCCCAGAAATGAGAGTGCCTTGTAACTAAGGTAAATATGTACAGCTTCTGGAGTGACTCTTATCTGCAACTACCAATATCATATATCTGAAATAGTACTCGTTAATTATTACTCCCTCCGTTCTAAAATATCAAATATGTTGAAATGGGTAAAACTTAAGAGCGAACACAAACACAATTGCCGTTAAAGTAAAGAAGCTTGAGCACAAATTTGACACAACCGGCTGTTTAAATCTATTCCAGAAAGACGAAACACTAGAAATAATTTACAGGTGGTGAGTTTATTATAAAAACATTACAGCTAGGTACAAGAACCTGAGT
>BQNB010133480.1:2714-18459 GCA_026074375.1 Tanacetum coccineum
TTCCCCCAATTCATGCAGCATGTCTTGAAAAGCTTTCTTCTGAATCAGCTTCCCCCCAAACCAACATCCCAATCTTAAGCAGATTCTGAAACATTGATGTAGCTTGAACAATCTTCTACTTGTCATCAAAGTGCACAGCGGAATTTTGTAGAAGTCAAAACACACCAACGACTACTGCTTCTTGTCATCAGGGCTTGGTGAATATTCATTCGGGGGTGCATGCGAGAAATCAGCAACAATTCTTCTCACGTATGCAGAATACTTCATAAACCATACTAAGTAAAGTAGTCTACACTACTTCCCCTTGGAAGTTGACACGGTAACATCAAAGTCAACTAAGTCCCGGATGTACACATTTTCCCCCATGATGGTTGCGAACTCTCGGAAGCATCATTGTCGTGTACGTCCATATACTCGAGAAGTTCTTGTCATAAGCACAAATCTTGATATACAAAAGAATCATTACCCTCTTGACTTCACAAACCGTAGAGGAGATGAAGCAAGAATCAAGAACACTTGGTATAATCAAGGTCTTGTGAATGAATGTCATCGAAGAACTTTGAAGATTTTGCTTAGACTGTGAAGTATCTTTGTCTTGGAATAGCACAAAAATACCCGTGAGAAGTGCTGATTACATCTCAACCTTTAAACTCTCTGGCTAACTTACCAACCTCGTATTCTTTCGGCTATTGCTGTGATCACTTGGTGAAGTTAACTCGATATACCAAACTTGAAACTGAAGTAAAATCCCCCAAATTTGTTACTTAAGCTTGCACTATTGTTGATTGAAGAACGGTGCAGAAGAGAATCTCTAAGTACCTTATACTCCATCAAAAGTATAAGAAGTACAACACCTCTTGAAATTATCCACATCGACATCTGCGTGTGACACTGAGTACTACAATGTAACTCCTTTAAGTGATAGTTATCCAGGTCTTCATCCAACCACCCCTTGACTTCTGGAAACTAGATAATCCAAGTCTTAATCATAACTGTATACGTTCAAGCAAGTCATCAATCGATAGAAAATAGAAGAAAGTCACGATGATGAAATAAGTAGACTCCTTTGTGAAATTCAACTTCAATCGCAAATAAGGGATACCAAACTAACTTCGTGATCACTTGTCATCATTATCTGAGTCTCTAGCCTTTTTGTCGTTTAAGTGAATCTTTTCAGGATCATTTTGGGATTAAGTGTTGTTGTTTGTGTGGTGTGTTGTTATGGTTGATATATTAGATTCCCAAATTCGGTCATATGCCCAAAGTCGGTCACATACCCACCTGATGTACGGATTGACCTGCTGCTACATGAATCAATAGTCATAATCATAGAAAACGACTCATAGCAGCGGAAGCTAAATTGGTGTATTACTTTATGAATCAATAGTCATAATCATAGAAAACGACTCATAAAGAGACATTTTAGAAAATTTAGTTATCATTCAATAATATTTCAGAGTTTTACAAAAGGAGGTCCCAAAATAGATATAAAACATAGTGCTTGAATGATAACAGGTTTGGACGTCTTCAAGTCCATGCCACTCCGTGCCTTAAACTGCTAATTACCTGAGATAAACATGCTAAAAGGGTCAACACAAAGGTTGAGTGAAATTCACAGGTTTATAATATAATGGTTGAATACAAGTTAACATAAATGGTAATAATTGCATAATTACAATTATAATGGAAAACAGTATTACTGCACTAAGCTCATGACACTCAAACGTTAACATGGAAATCATATCAATGATATGTAAGGAACAAATGTCCTTTTGGAAAGGTAATTTGCCTATTACCTATTATTTCTCAAATATAATGCGCTTGGTTACCTTACTGGTAAACACAAACGGGATTCGTCAATCCCGATAGATCTATCCACATATTTTCGCGTTCACGTTACGGTGATTAATGGTTCATGATATAAGGGACATTGGCAATGGAGGTAACTTAGGAAATAATATATCAAAAGGCGTCAGATTATGACGACTTCTGACCCCGTGCCCCCAAGACAAAATTTTGTTCCGAAACAGCAGAAAAACAGATTCTCACAACAAGGGTTAGAATTTCTCTCTCAGTCCTTTAATAGAAGAATATTACAATCCAACACACGGTCCCCTCGGCTGAGAAAAACAACAATGATTCAACACCAAATGATCATTTCACCAAGAAAACTTTTTCAATACTTTTGTACATGGGTATGAATTTATCAATCCTTTTTGTACACGGGTACAAGAAATTGGTGAGTCTTCCTCACGCAACATTGATAATACCGATGTGCATTCATTTCAACCACAAAGTCATGATTACCGATGGACCAGAGATCATCCATTAGAACAAGTTCGTGGAAATCCAACCATGCCAGTTCAAACAAGACGACAGCTTGCCACAGATCCTGAAATGTGTATGTTCGCGCTCACGGTGAGTATTGTTGAACCGAAGAACATTAAGGAGGCAATGGCTGATTCTGCATGGATCGAAGCAATGCAGGATGAACTTCATCAGTTCGACAGACTAAAAGTCTGGGAACTAGTCGACAAACCATTTGGCAAGATGATTATAAAGCTAAAGTGGTTATGGAAGAACAAGAAGGATGAAGATCAGACTGTAATTCGCAACAAAGCACGACTTGTTGCTAAAGGTTATGCTCAGGAAGAGGGTATTGATTTTGAAGAATCATTTGCACCAGTTGCTCGCTTGGAAGCAGTTCGGATTTTTGTTGCCTACGCAGCACACAAGTCTTTTCCAATCTATCAGATGGATGTGAAAACGACATTTCTTAATGGTCCACTGAAGGAGGAGGTTTATGTTGCTCAGCCAGAAGGGTTTGTTGATCCAGATCATCCAGAAAAAGTCTACCTTCTGAGGAAAGCTTTGTATGGATTAAAGCAAGCTCCAAGAGCCTGGTATGATGAACTATCAAACTTCCTGATGTCCAAAGGCTTTACTAAAGGTACAATTGACCCAACTTTATTCAAGATAAAATACGGGGAGGATATTCTACTTGTGCAAATTTACGTTGATGACATAATTTTTGGGTCCACACACCCTAAACATTCAAAAAGATTTGAAAAGTTAATGCACAGTAGATTTGAAATGTCCTTAATGGGGGAGATGAAATTCTTTTTAGGACTTCAGATCCACCAGTCCCCAAAAGGTATTTTTATCAATCAGGCCAAGTACGCTTTAGAAATTCTGAAAAAGCATAATATGGACAATTGTCACTCCATTGGTACACCATTGGCTACTAAACCCAAACTAGATGTAGATTTGAGTGGAGAACCCGTAGACCAATCTGATTATCGTAGTAAAATCGGGTCACTCGTGTACTTGACATCTAGTAGACCAGACTTAGTGCAAGCAGTATGCTATTGTGCACGTTATCAAGCACGACCAACTCAAAAGCACCTCAAGGAGGTTAAAAGAATCTTTAAATACCTAAAGGGTACCATTAACATGGGACTCTGGTATCCAAAGGATTCTGGCTTTGAACTAACAGCATTTTCAGACGCTGATCATGCCGGATGCCTTGATACTCGGAAAAGCACTTCTGGAGGGATACAGTTCCTTGGTGATAAGCTATGCTGGATTCACAAGCAAACAAAATGCACTGCAATGTCTTCAGCAGAGGCAGAGTATGTGGCGTTTTCTTGCAGTTTGCTCATGTAATGTGGGTATGCGGAAACAACTTCAAGATACATGGCTTCGACTACAACAAAATACGTTGTTTGTTGCGACTCTCAGTCGCATCGCAATCTCATGCAAACCCGAACAACATTCGAGACACAAAGCACATACATACTCGGTATATTTATAAGGAACAGGGTTGAAAATGGTTAATTGATTAAATTTGTCAGAACTGAATACCAATTAGCGACATGTTTACGAAAGCCCTTCCTGAGGATCGGTTTAAGTATCTTGTCAGAAGGATTGGTATGAGATGTTTGACTCCAGCTGAACTGGAGGTTCTGACAAATGAGACTGCTTGATATCATGATCAAACATCACCATGTACATATTTTTGAGAAAAGCAAAATACAAAAATATAAAACTTCAAAAAAAATTGCAAATCAGAAACTCGAAAATCTTCCGAAAAGAATCTTCTGACAGGTTTTGAAATCGATAACATTTACGAGCTTAGAAATGTCGATTAACATTGACAGGTGTGTAAAATGAAGTTCGAGCGAGGTTGCAAATAGTCTTCTCAAACCTTTCATTTTAATGTTTTAATGGCTAATTGTGCAATATCAGTACATAACCAGACTTCATAATAAAGGTAAGGTTTATAACTTATCCTCCACGAGCAAATTAACGTTTTCTCGGTCTTAGCCTGTTCTTACAAGACATTCAAATTCTTTAGCTCAAGGAAAAAGGGATAGTGTACGTTACCGTGCGCTTACCCTTGCGTTAGATGAGAAGTCCTCTACATCTGGTTTTTCAAAAAGTTGAACACAATGTTTTCCAAGAAGTTCTCGATGGACAATTCATATCTTTCAAAAATATGTGTTCAAACACTTCCAGCCCTCACAATGTTTAAAAAGACACAAAATTTGCTCAATTGGGTCCTATTCTTGAGGGGGAGGTTTTTTAAAAACAAAGTTTTATGTTATTGGATTACATCAACACGACCATTCTTTGTATGCCAAAACATTATCAAAATGTTCCAACCATTCATGCTGTTATATTTTCTCCCACAGAATTTTCAAGACATATTTTATCACGCAGGTATTTCAAAAAGCTACAGTGTTTATCATAATCAATATAAGGGGAGAAAAGTAATAAAATATGAGTCTATTTGATCAAGTGCTGAAGGAAAAGGTTTTATGGTTTGATCTTATACCCAACAACATTTATTTCACGATGATCTGAAGTAAGAAGGGTGGTAGGTTAAGAATCAATCCTATGATCCAACCAAAAACCTGAGGATCTACCCAAGGTAATCCAAGGTTAGAACTTAATAGTCCTTAGGTATGATTGGAGCTGATGTCCATGGGAATAATGCCGGGACAAGATTGGAGTTAAACACGGAACAATCACAACAAGTGTTAGTATATGACATCTCTGGTAAGCATTGAAGGCGTTGAAGAATTGAAAAAGAAGGTATGGAGAACGGGTCTAAAGAAAGAAGCCCTCACACAAATTAGAAGGCAGAAACCGGGTCAATAAATCTGCTTAGTCCGATCACAGATGATTGCTGGTTTGAAAACCGACATAATGGGACCCAGTGATGCAATGCACAACCCTTCCCAGCCATTCGAGTTTCTCTTACATAAACTTGTCTCCACTTTGTCTCGGAGATACAACGTTATCTATTGACTCTCATCGAGATTGTTGATATTGACTAGTGGCCAACATGCTCCTGCCTCCGAGTACTAAAACCAAAATGCAATAATCGAGTCAAGAGCCAATAGATCATCAAATTCGTTAGGACACATTCCATTTCAAACATTGTTGGAACGTCATCAGGTTCACAAGCTGTTATCAAGAGTCTAACAATCTCATTGTGATCTTTGCAGACCATTCCAAAGTGATACTCTTTAGTATTCACAGTGACGAATGGAAATCCTGCCAGTGTCATCATCAAACAGCACTGCGGTAGGTGACTTATGAAATTCTATATAAATCAATCTTGTGACAACTGGATATCGATTTTGGTCTAGTGAATGAATTGTACGTTGATGAATTTTGATTAAAAACATGGACACTCTCGATGTGTTTACAAAAACTCCTTTAACGTGCTGACCAGTCGATTGATTTTCAAATCAATTTTCTTGATTATCACTAACGTAAACCTGCAGGTCAAACGGTGGTAACAACAACCTCAATCCCATTCAAATGCTCAATCTACGAAGACATACTATCTAGAAAGCTCAAGATTTAAAGACAAAGACTTCCGCTAACTCTGATTTGAAGCTTTCAAGATAATGCAAAAGTATGAGCATGTTGGTCAAAGACTCAAGATCGCACAGAAGGCAAAAAGACGATATAGACAATGACAAGGCTCAAAGTCAAGATCGCAAAGCTTGAGGAACCAAGATTCAACGTAGGACAAAGACCCGAACACTCCGAGCTTAAAACGACCCAAAAGGCATCTCACTATCTCATGAAGGCGAGTGTCATCAATGAACTCACTTCGGGGTGATTGTTAGCCTCAATTTTATTGAGTCAATAAAGGGAAGCGTCCGTGTTCCAAGACCACCACTCGGGGAGATTGTTGCCTCAATTTATTGAGTCGAACAGGAAGCTCGGTCACTCTACGATGGGAGCTTCGGTCTTTAATTAGTTAATGTTGTAACAGGATAATATCGGGAATCGGGCTCGATAGTTAATCTAATATTGTATATGTTTCGGGTTTAATCCCAAACAAAACCCTAGCCCGGGTCCTAGTTAAATATCCCGCGCGTCACATTAAATGTGTAGGGGTATATATATATATATTTAGATATTTTCTAAATATCTAAATATATATAGATATTTTCCTTTGTAAAAATATCTAAATCTTTTCATAATATCTAAAATTTTCTTTTTCTTATTCTCTCTCAACTCTCTCTCTTCTCTCTCTCTATTCGTCACTCTCTCTCCTTCTTTTTTCTTCGATTCGTGTTTCATGTTATCAAGTGAAGTGGTTAAACGGGTTCCTACACTAAGAACACCGGTCGTTGGTTGTGATATCCTACTAGGGAGCGAGGCCTAGGTAGGTGTTCGAACTAAGCAACGCATTCCTAGCTTTAAGAACTTACGATGATGAAGATGTTGCAAAAACTTCTACAGTTAAAATTTCATTCTTTAAAATCAAGTTACATTTAGAAATCAAGTTACAAGGACCTAATAAGTTGTTGCTTTGAGTCATGATTCACCTTGAATTATGACTATGGAAATAAGTTGATCTATGGTTGAGTTGAAATGAGTACACACATTTAAATCATATATCCATGTTAGGAGTTAAAAGTTCACAAGTCATAAGTATGAGTGTTTAACATTTAGACTTATATTGACAAATGATCTTGTTTAAATGCTTGGTTTGGAACTAGTGAAAAACCGGGGACGGTGAAATTATTCGTTCGGACATCCGTATATTATTCTATGGGCTCTTCTCATTCTATGATCCCAGTATTGATAAAATAAAGGAAGTCAAACAGGTAGTTAAGAAAAGAAAAAGGAAAATCCAAAAATATTAGAGATAGTTAGTGTACATAAAAAAAATAATGGTGAAAACGAGACTTGTCGGAACTATTGATTCTTTATTTTCCTTGACGAACACCTAGCTACTTTTCAAGGTTATTAGTCGAGGGGATCGACTTATTATTTTTCATAAATGGTTTACTAACATAACGTTTTGCGTTGAGGACACTGGGCATAGAACCTTAGTATGGGAGATTTTGGTAGTTGCTTCATGTACAGACCCTGCCCACGCTTTCCATTAAAAACGGACTTAAATGACTAAAAACATACCAAAAATACTTTGTATTTGTATGTTTTGCATTTGTATTGTGCAGGAAATGGATATTCAAGAAAAGGACAAAAAGAAAGCCAAAAACAACAAAGCCAAGCACGGAATGGAAAAGACAAAGTCAAATCAAGGCCAAAGTCAGTCAAAGTCAAAAAGTCAACAGGAAAGTCAACCCCAAAAAAAGTCTATAGTCAAAAGAAGAAAATACAACTTGAGGGACTAAAATTGCAACCTCAGGGTTGTATTAACAAGGGCTGAAGTGACATTCCGGGTGAAGTATAACTTTTGGGCCAGATCTCCTTTTTTTTTTTTTTTTTTTTTTTTTTTTTTTTTCTTTTTTTTTTTTTTTTTTTAATTTTCTTTTTTTTTTCTTTTTTTTTTTTTTTTTTTTTTTTTTTATTTTTTTTTTTTTTTTTTTTTTTTTTTTTATTTTTTTTTTATTTTTTATTTTGTTTTTTTTTACTTTTTCCTTTTATCTGCCAAACCCCTAAAGTTGTATCATAAAAGGGCGAAGTTTTCAATAAAGTTATAAGAGATGAGGGGCCAAAGCTGCCAACTTACCCAAAACCATTTTTCCCGCCCAAACAAAACCCCAGATACAACTCACGGGTGTCCTCACCTTCTTTTACCCTACAACCTCTACAACCCCTTAGGTAAGACATTTCCCCTCCTCCACTATCTCCCCCCAGCTTTATAATTGCCATGTTGGAGTCCTTTACCATTCCAAGCATTTTCCGATGGCTGTGTTGACTCAAAAGAAGCACAAAAGAAATTGAAGGCTGGGATTTGTTTTAGAATCACCTCACACAACAAGCACACTTGGGTTTTTGTCTCTACAAAGAAACACAGAAGAAAAGCACAGTTGGAAGACCCAAGAATGAAAGCTTCGGCTATAAATAGAGCCTTTTGTAAGCCTTGAAAAAAGATGTTAGATAATATTAGCATATCTTAGAATTTTAGTTTAATTGTTATTTTAATTAAGTCATTTACAGCTTATTGTACTTTTTCTTTCAGCTTTGTACTAATTTCCAAGTTTAATGAAGTGTTGAGGTTTTATGTTAAATTCCAAGTTCTAAATTGCTAACAGCATTATTTACTGTAATTAGTTTTGAACTAGCTTTCAAAGGAGCTCTGTTTATAACTGTTTTTGTCAGAGAGAGAAAAAGAAAAAATAGTACGTAGTTAAGAGTAACTCCACAAAAATCACTCTCAAATATCCACAGCTTATAGATGATAAGCCGATATGGACTGGGCTTATGGACTCTCCACTATCTTGTTTTAAACAAGCTAGAGCTTGGAGGACTCTTTGTTTCCCCCCTGTTTTGAGTAAGGGAGATTGTAGTTTTAATTTGTCTTATTTTTCTTATTTACTGTAGAACTGCTTATTAGTGCTTATTTGTTACTTATATTTGCTTATTTATGCTTTATCATGATGTTTAGTGCTTATCTTGCTTAGTTGTTAGTTTAAAGATAGTTTGTGTCACTTCCTCAGTTAGTACTGGTAGTATGTTTAGTTAATACTGTTGGACTAATTCAGCTTATTTAAATGCTTATTAGTGACTGAAGTCTGCTTATAAGTGTCTTAATTTGTTATTTGATAATCTGTTTAGCACTAAATCAGCTTAAAATAAAAAAATGTTTTGAAAACACTTTATAGGGTGTATTGAACAAGCTAGTATAACCCATAGTTAGTACTGCTAGTTCTATTTTTGGATTTTTAAGGCTAGCAGTACTAACTCAAAGCTAGCAGTACTAACTCCAAGTTAGTACTGTTAGTTAAAACAGTTAGTACTGTTGGTTCATTATTGCTTATTAGCTTATCATTCCTGCTTATTTAAGATTTCCTTAGCTTTTTAGAGTAGATTAAGCCATTTTCCTTTACTGTCTTTAGTAGAACTTACTTTAGCTTATTTGCCTTTTCAAAGCAATTTCAATAGTTTATCAGTTTGTAGTTTTTTAGCTTATTTGCCACTTTAGTTTATTCTAGTTGCTTATTCTTATGCCTGAGTGCTTATTAGGGTTAGTTAAATATCTGTTTTAGCTTATTTGCTTGTTTCCTGTTTCATTTTGTTTTGTAAAGCTAGCAGTACTAACTTTAAAGCTAGCAGTACTAACTCCAAGTTAGTACTGGTAGTTAAAACTGTTAGTACTGTTGTTAGTACTGCTGAGTTTCCCCTGCTTAACTTAGTTTAATTGCTTGCTGAATTTGCTTATTTAGAGTTAGTCTAGCTTATTTGATTTGTCTTAAGCTTTATTTCGAGCTTTATTTGTCATTTGTACTTAAAAGTTTTTAGTGTTTCTACCATTTCTAGCCTTTATGCCTGCTTTAGCTTATTTTTCTTGCTTATCTTTTCGTGCTTTAGCTTATTAGGTTTAGTGCCCAAATCATATCTTTGTCATATTCAAACATCAATCATCAATCTGTCATTCGATTTTCCATTCAAGCCTCGTTGGGACATAACGACCCGGAGATAATCTATACTACTTCCGGTTTTATTGATTTCGTGGATTTTGATCCTTGTTGTATATTTATATTTGTTTACATTTATCTATATATAAATAGGGGTAAGATCACGCGAGTCAACCCCCCTTCTACGGTTTTCACAATTTGTATCAGAGCCAGTCGCTCTAGTTTTCAAAACAAATAGTTTTTAAAATAGAGTACGATCCATGTATCAAATTACCCATGAAGGGTGATTAAATATGAAAAGTGTTTTGTTGTTTGATTCGTACTAGTTTTGTTATTAAATATACTTCGTATACTAGCTTGAAGGAAATTTTTCTCAAAAGAACTTGGAAGTGTTAACTTATGTTTGTCTAAGTCGTAAGAGTAGAAATAATATCTAAAACGTGTATTTTATGTGCTGAAATAACTTTTTGAAGTCCTACGTCCCTACATTAAGTCACCAAATGATTTTATACTAAAAACGTGTTTTTGGGTCTCTGGTGCCGGTCCCATAAATGCTATGGCGGCCCTTAAATATATCTAGGGGGTCGTCACCTTTTGGCGCCGTCTTTTTTTCTTATTTGTTTAATTCTTTGTTGTTTGTTTGTTTTTTATTTTTTTTTTTTTTTTATTTTTTTTTTTTTTGTCTCGTTCAGGCTAGAATTTGACAAACTTCGAAAAATTATATAAAATTAACCGTAAATCCGTAGAAGTCGAGCCACCCGCCATTTCAAAGATAATTGAGTCTACTTTTATTTAAAAACACTTCAAAGTCTTCATTCTAAACTAAAATAAGTCAAAAATGTAAAATACTACATTGTGGTCAAAACTTTGAGTTTCGTTTTAACGTAATACTTGTATATTACCATTGTCTTTCGCAGTCGGGCATATTCTATTGTTCTATATCTTTGAAAAATAGTGGTAATTGACCTTTCAACATATTTTGTGTGGATCTTCAATTAAATTTTGAAAATGGAAGGGACACTACATTTATTTTCAGATCAAAATCGAGCTAAGTTTACATCGTAATATCTAATACAAAAACAACGAGCATATCCTAATGTGTATGCTAAATTGATTTAAATTTGTGTGGGTTTACTTTCTGTTTCAACTTGCTTAATAGAAATTAATTAAAGTAATCTTACTACTTTGTAATTGAGCTAATTATATATCTAAACAACATGTTGCCATGATGCTATTATATGTTACCTAGTTTTCCAGGATTCTGCCTAATAGGGAAGTACACTAGTTTCTTGCGTTAAGTTCGCAAATTGTTTGTGCATTCGCACAAAGGCATAGATCCTTATACTACAAGTCGTTACAATAAAATGTCCTTTGTAGATCATTTTGAGTGTGTAACCTATTTAGAATGAGCATTCAATCGTTGGCAGTTGTGTGTACATAATAAGTGCCTAAGATCATATTATTAAAAGACTCATCACTAAAATATTTCCAAAACATCAACTTCCTTTTCAACAGATGTATAAATCTTTTTATATCTTGTTGGTGTTTGACCTTGGTTGGTTAAACAAAATAAAAGATTGTATTAATACATTGGTAATTAAGTAAAAGAAAATGTATATTTAAACTTTGCTTGTGCTTGCATTGTTCTAACACACACACACACACATAATTCTATTCTTTTAGTGTTTTACAAAAGACGTGTGTTGTATAAAAATGGTTAGAAAATCATTAATATACAAATTAAATGTCCAAAGCTATGCATACTATGCATAACAACAAATAGTTTTTCGTACACGCAAAATATATGACAATCTTAAAGTAAGAAATTAACTTGTCATTATTCATCAACCTCACATCTTACAATAGTATTAGGATTAGTGGAACCCACTATGAAATCCTTTATTTTTATTCTTTTAAAAGAGAGTTCGTGAGGGTCAAGAAAGACTTTCAACTATAATATCAACTCATCTATTCAAACTATGATTGGATGTTATTATCCCAACTCTAATTGACATGTTTCTCGAGTCATGGACAAGAAATCAGATTCTTATTTGTCTAGCTTTAAGATTCTATCAACAATATATTAAGAGATATTATCTGTAAAACTACATTCTCAATCACACTCGATTGATATGAAATAAGACATCACTTTCCAAGATGATCAGTCTAGGATCGGATCATAAACTTCACACTTGTGTAGATGATGTATATGAAGTCTTCTTGTCCAATAGTAGGGTTCCCAAATATTTGCAAACAAAACAAGAGAGGGCATCAAAATACACAATGAAGTAGGATTTGGAGACTTGTATTGTTTCATCCGAACTACACAAGTACTTTACTTGTAATGCAATTGGTATAGTCGTTGTTTCTGAAAGCCAAAATGTAGCAAATGAGACAACATATGTAAAATCTGTTTCTCGCAATAGGCAATGTCAGTAAAGCAACTCGAAAACTCGTCAAAACAAGCTCGAATGTGTCTTTATTTTATCAAAACATTTTCTTACTTTATCAAATAATGATATAATTCTTTTTCACCAAATGAGAACCTATAAACATCTAAGGTAGGACTAGAAATAATTGAACCTATAATCACAAAACTATTTTTGTGCTTTCTCTTTAATAAGTGAGTGTCTAGGATACTCTAATTTGCAGATGATTATTATTCAAACGATAATCAATCTCATCATTCAATCTAATTACAAAATTAGAATATCAACATGAAATCGAGACTAGGATTTATCTAGATCACGAAAATATCAATCAAATGACCATAGATATTTTCCCGTGTCTACATGTTTAACCATCCTCAGTTGTTACATGACAATCACGAAGTCGATTGCCAGACAAACAAGATTAGTCACTTGAATTTGCAATTCACACTTGAATAAAGATTGTTAATTGAGTTCTAAAGTGTTCAAACTGGTGTGTTTATATAGCTATGGTCAAAGTATACATGCTAAACTTCAACGATACTCTAAGTAGGATTGCTGACTTAAGATTTTCCATCTAGAAAATCCTACGTATACCAACTTGATAAGCAAGTCTTAGATGTCATTTCCAAAATCTCAAACCAAGAACCCTTATAAATTATATAAGATTCTTAATAACTACTTTCACCACCATCTCCCTAAATAATGGACAAAACTAATCGCTTTCGCCGCCTACTTTGGCACTTCCGGATCCGATGGATCGCTTGTCTAATTCATCTTTGGTTTAAGTAGATCCACCCTATGGGCATTAGTATTAAGAAACATTCTTCCTCTTGTCATGTTCTTGCTTTGTAAAAGTCTAACAGTGTGGTTGTAACGTAACTTTTAGCTTACTCATCATTATTTCTACAAAGAAACAAACACAAGATCTATTAAGGTAAATAACCTTAATTGGATTTCTCTCATAAAAGACATTTAAAGGTGAATTCTTTGAATACTCTCAATATAGAGCATTACACATTGTCACTTTTATGCATACGCCTAGGTCCTAGATGACTCATTCTTTCTTATAGCTAAAAACTTACTTGCTCTATCATTTCAACCTTTAGTATTCACACCTCTTGATTAGGATTATAAATTAAAGTATGTTAGTTGAGTCATAGTAGGCCTTGTATGAAAAGAAAATACAAATTTTATCTTTGCTACACTTCATTAGGCAAATATAGGAATTCTATTTTGTCTAACATGAGAATGACTAATGGAGAATCTATTGCACTAAAAACTCAATTTGACCTAATGGTTGAATTGCTTCTAAGAGTGAAGTTAGGTTTGTGGTATAACCCATAAAAATGGTCATGTTTAGCCTGAATTGAGCACCACTAGTGATAGTTTCATATTCTTTCTCTAATTTGATTAAATGGCTCTTCTTAAATATGACTAATGATAGATTACATCGATAGACTTTGTATTTCATTAGGAGTGAACACTAATCAAGTAGAAATTAGGTTTCCTCTTAGTCAATCTAGACTACATGCATTTCACATATGTGCTTTGAAATTTCAAGATGATAACGTGCTCTCATGTAATGCAATTATATGCTTTCATGTTTGTCTTGATGCTCAACGTGTATTTGCTTAGTTATTGAATGCATATTTGTTGTAAAAGCATTTGCCTTTTTCTAGCAATTCAGATAAAATATCTCTTAGTTTCCTAAGTGCTAAATGCTAACATGTTTTACATGATGATTGCATTTAAAATTATCACATTTTGTATGCGTCATTTTACATGACTTACGCATTAATTGTGCACCTACACTATGTTAGTTTAATGTATGACAATTTATATTTAAATGTCATATAGTCTTACATATTAATCTTGTTGATTATTGTGTTGATGCATGCTTAGATAAACTTACATGCTTAAATCTATATATCTTATGCATCTAGGTATATATCTTCTCACACTAGAGTATTTTTTTTCGCGTCCGTATTACAAATGTAAAAAGTTAAAAGAGTCATAAAACGGTTTTATATCTCCTAAAGTCTTCACTCACACATTGTCTTAATCATCATCTTGCTTTCTTCCAAATAATCTACTCTTTTGTCAAGAAAAAGTTAGATACATATCTAACACTCCTACTAGTAGGTTTGACAACTTAAATATTTCATCCAAAATATTCAAGTATCTTTAACTTGCGATCGCAAATGTTAAAAGTCATATCCGAAAATCCATATTCAAGCATTGTAACTACTTAAGTTCAAACTCTCTCCTTTTCTTTTCGATGACAACTCCTTTTCTCTTCGACGAAAACATCTTTCTCTTCGACGAAAACATTCTTTCTCTTTGATGAAAACATATTTTTCTCTTCGACGAAAACATTTTTTCTCTTCGACGAAAACATTATTTTCTCTTCGACGAAAACATTCTTTCTCTTCGACGAAGCATTCTTTCTCTTTGAAGAAACATTCGTTCTCTTCGACAAAAACATTCATTTCTCTTAGACTAAAATATTCTTTCTCTTTGATGAAACATTCTTTCTCTTCAACGAAAACATCCATTCTCTCCGATGAAAACATTTTGTTTTACGAAAACATTATCTCTGTTCGACAAAAGCACTCTTTGTCTTTCGATCACACCTCTTCCTTCTCACTCAACCACGCCTCTTCAACCATAGAGATGGCTAATCTCTTTCCTCCACTATTTCCGCTACCACCTTTAAGACAACCGTATACCTCATCGTGTGATTGTTCTATGAACATTCGTAATGCTCAGGAAGAGCTACATAACTTTTTGAGTATAGTTTATCGTACGCTAACAACCATCCGTCTTGACATTGTCAAGCTCGTCGTCTCTATCTTCGTTTGTTTTCTTTATTATTATTATTATCATTATTATTATTATTATTATTATTATTATTATTGTTATTATTATTGTTATTATTATTATTATTATTTTCGCGTACGAAACACACCGAAGATACGCCACCATTTCCTTCGGGAGAATGTCTAAAAGGAAACATCTCCATCAAAAAGGTTGCATCTGAAGATAACATCGCCGACATTATTTCTTTACCCCTCAAGTGTGAATCGCTAAATTATCTCCGTCAAGGTTTAGGAATGATGGAACACATTCTATAAATCGTTCTCTTCTTTTCTACTAGTTTCGATTCTAGTCTGTGTTCCATTTCGTGTCGTGACAACTTAACTACTTCATCCGAAGTACTTTAAGTATTTTCAATTAGCGAAATGCAAATTAAAATGTCACTCTTTTCGAAAAATTTGTCAATTTCCCCAAACATCCCTCCTGTTGGTGGTCCGGCGGCCCCTAGATATATCTAGGACTGCCTTCAGCAGCTTGTAATACCATTCATTTTTTTTATTCCATAACCTAACACTTCCTCTCTTCTGCTACGAGTTGATGTCTACTCCACACCGAAACCTATACCCAATATCTCTCTAT
>BQNB010133481.1:0-18458 GCA_026074375.1 Tanacetum coccineum
GCACAAATGCAAAACAAGTGAAGAACCGCAACGACAACGAGCTAATATGCTATGTATTCTAATATGTACGCTAAGAAGATCTCAAAAGAAGACCTCACTTAGGGGGAGATTGTTAGAAACACAATTTCACAGTCTAATAAGAGAAGCTCGGTCTTGAAGAAATCTAGCGTTTCATAGCTCGTTAGTTGGTTAATTAATTAATGATTAATGTAATTGGGCTGTCAAAGAAAAAGCCTAGAAAGCCCAACAAAAGCCTAGAATGGGCAGAACCTTTTTAGTATAAATACACCTAGTTTAGTCAAAATTAGGTTAGACAATATAGCTAGTCAATATTATTGTTAGGGTTTCTAGCCACCAAAAGGTTTTCTTTCAATCATCAATAAAGTTTTTATTTTCCTGCATCTTGATTCTACACATCATTGTTAAGGTTTGTATGAATGATCTTGGAACCTACAAAAAGTGCAAAATTTACACCAATAGCTTCCCCTAACTAGAGGTTTTACATTATGATTGCTTGCGCGTTACTACTGGGCGTTAATTTTTGTTTTTTTTTCAAAAAAGAATTTTAATTTATTTTTTGCATAGAGTAGGGCGGTTTTTGATTGCATAAGAGTTGGACATTCCGCGTGTTACGACGAGACTTGTTTTTGTGCGATTTGATTACATAGCCCGCGCATTGCAGCGGGGCATAATTTTTCACGAATCTGTTTCGAATGAATATTGAGGTAATCTGTCCACGCGTTGCGGCGGGGTTGACTTGTATGGGGGACAGGTTTTTTATTTCACTGACCATTTTTTTTAACAATTACGGAATATTAAGCTTCAACATTTTCTATAAATTCGTACGTATGTCAAAAGCATTGGAATATTTGGCTCGTTTTGTTCGCAATTCGAAGATCTTTTCGCAGGTGTTTTTTTGTCTGAATAATTTATATATATGATAAATAAAATTTATTATATTGAAAAGTCGTAAATAATTAAAAGTTGAGGGTACGTTCTGTAAATTTTTTTCTATATATAATAAACTTCAAATTTTTTTATAAAATCGTGCGTATGTCGGAAGCATTGCAATATTGGTCTCGTTTTGTTCGCAATTAGATCTTTCCGCGGGTATTTTTTATCAGAATGAGTCGGTAGTTATGCGGTATATATTTGATAAATAAAGTTTATTATATACAAAATTCGTAAATAGTTAAAAGTTGAAGAGACGTTTTGTAATTTTTTTTTTTTAAAATCTTTTTCGGGCCGATTTTTTTTTTTTTAACATGGGCGGTTGTTGGGCTAATAACTTGCGCAGGCGTAAAAGGACCGAAAACGTCCTATTTTAGTATATATAGTAATTTCTTTAAGTACAATTAAAAATACAAAGAATTTGTCAAACATATATCTTTATTTCAAAAACCGCGTGGGTGTATAGTTACATAATTTTCATCGATACGTATCGACTTAGCTCGCATTTTAAAGGGTTACAATAATCTACAAGATTTATATATACACAGTAGACCAAGACAACTACATATATAGCAATTAAAATTTGGTAATAAGAAAAATCGTACGTCCAACAACAGGATAGTTGCGTTCGATCAAATGACCCACAACATTAACATCACTAGCAGTAGCACTAATGAGGGAGGACCCAAGCAACCATGTTCTTTCTCGTCCTTTCCAATGTTCTCCTTCTTCTCATTACTCCGAAAATCAATTCTTGTTTCTTCTTTCTTTCTCCTTTCCGCTTCTTTCTTCTTCTTCCCATCCCAAAAGATTGGGTATTATTTGTTTTGTTGGAATAAGCATAAAAGAGATGTGTTTCCATTATAACTTCTACGGTTTTGACTGACATTACTTATTAGCTAATTTAATAGAAAAAAAAAAAGGGTGTCAATCATCTACAAGCGTATAAAAGCTTCGATAAAAAAACCATTAAAATCTTGCAAATTGGAACGGTAAAAGTTGCATTGTTAAAGAAGTGAAGAATTGGTCCCGTGTCCCCCTCCATTACCCAATTACTTATTACCTAACAAAAAATAAATAAAACCGGTTGTTTACATCAACCCAACATCCACAAACAATCATTTCCAACAGTCACACCCCAACAATCATCATCACCCCAAACAACCACACGTCAGTCACATCAAAACCACGCTATATTTGTAAATAAATTTTTTCAACAATGGTCCATTATTATCACGTTATAGAGTGTCGGCCGCGTCATGGAAATTATAAATGGTATATAATAATTGGGGGGGATCTATGCTCGTTAAAGTTGCATCTTCTCTCTCTCAAATTGTTTTACTTGTTAAATGTTTGTGATGTGCGGTCCAGATCCCGAGGCGTTGCGTATGCGCGTTGCAGTGCGGGTTGCGTCCGTGGTGGCGGCGCGCGTAGGCGAACGGCGGAGGTGTTTGTGTAGGGAGGTCCCAAAGTTAGTCCAAAGCTATATTATCTATCTACGGTTTATCTATCAGCGTTCGTTGATCATACGGTACTTTAACTTTCAAAACTACAGTAAAAACAGCTTACGGGAGCTATTTTACTTATACGAAGGATCGTAGTACGTTTTGGTAATATAATTCTTTTGGGAGCGCGATAATTATAAGAAGCCACTAAACTATTCAAACCTTTGTACGACCCTACACAGAAGTTCCTCCAAACTTCCCAACTTCCATTATGTTATATTTTTAAAATGTGATTTAAAAGATTTCTTTAATTAAAATTGAGAAAAAAGCCATAATTGTGGGTCAACTCTAAAATGACCCCACCCTACCTATTGGTTATATTAGAAATCATTATTTAAAGAGTTCGGTTTAACCATATGTAGAACCGAACACACCAAAAAAGTGATCTCTCTATTTTAGTATATATAGTAATTTCTTTAAGTACAATTAAAAATACAAAGAATTTGTCAAACATATATCTTTATTTCAAAAACCGCGTGGGTGTATAGTTACATAATTTTCATCGATACGTATCGACTTAGCTCGCATTTTAAAGGGTTACAATAATCTACAAGATTTATATATACACAGTAGACCAAGACAACTACATATATAGCAATTAAAATTTGGTAATAAGAAAAATCGTACGTCCAACAACAGGATAGTTGCGTTCGATCAAATGACCCACAACATTAACATCACTAGCAGTAGCACTAATGAGAGACCGCACCATGTTCTCGAAAATCATCTGGTTTCTCCATCCCAAAAGATTGTATTATTGTTGTTGGAATAGCATAAAAGATGTGTTCATTATAACTTATAAGGTTTTGAATGACATATTTTGCTAATTATAGAAAAAGGGTGTCAACATATTCAATGTATAATGAATTAAAGCTTGATTTGATCGGTATGTTGCATTGTTAAAGAGGAATATTTGTGTCCCCTCCATTACCGGTTGTTTCACGCTATATTGTATAATTTCAATGGTCCATTATCACGTATATGTCGCGTCATGAAATTATAAATGGTATATTGTCTATGCTCGTAATGTTGCATCTCAAATTTTTACTTGTAAATGTTTGTGATGTTGCGTCCCAAAGTTATCAAAGCTATATTATCTACGGTTATCTATCAGCGTCGTTGATACGGTACTTTCAAAACTACAGTATACAGCTTACGAGCTAGTTTTACTTATACGAAGATCGAGTACTTTTGTATATATTTTTTGGAGGAGATAATTATAAGGAAGCACTAAACTATTCAACTTTGTACGACCTACAAGAAGTTCCAAACTTCCATTAGTTATATTATTTAAAGTTGATAGAAATATTTTTTTATTAACAATTGAGAAAAGCATATTTGTGGGTCAATCTAAATGACCCATCAAGTCTTGGTTATATTAGAAATCGATTATGTTAAGTCTGTTATCCATATGTTGAACCACCAAAAAAGTGATCTAATGATCAAACGCTTGATGTCTCACAAGAGGTCATACGTTTGAATCTTACAAGATACATATCTTCAAAGTGGCTTAAAAATGGTCGAAAACGGTAACGATGTACCCAGTTAAACCTCCACATTTGAATCATTGACCTAAACTTCACACGTAACCCCGAATGCCCCGTCCGCTTATTATCAGTATGTTATCCCGGCCTATTCTGACTCATTTAAATATATTGAAGCATTAAACAAAGTGTTGAAGGAACCAAAATACCAAATACATTATTGGAGTGAGGACTTTGATCATGTATTTGACCCTACATCTAGATGTCAAATAATATAAGGGTCCATTGACCCATATAAGAAACGTGCATAGAGCCATAGAGACACACCTTTCGTCCCAACCAGGGCCCATTCACTATCTTCTCTGCAGATTGCAATCTTAAAATATCGATATCAATCACTTCTTAACCATCTTTAGGTTGTGATGCCAAGATTACTTTGTGAAAAGCTATACTTGAACAACAAAATGACCCATTCAACATTTACTTGTTTGTAGGATGTCGTAATGTAAATTACACATACTTTCCTTATGCTTGAACCATTTAATTTTCTTCCTTTACTCTTACCTTTTAGGTTCATTACTTCATTGTGTGAGAACATGGAAGGTCACGGTTACTAAACGTCTAAAAGACCAACACAAGTAAACTGAAGTAGCCCGCAACAAATTCTAATTTCTAGGTAGTGGTTCTAGTATCGACACGACTTGATTAGCCGTAAGGTACACCCTTTACTTTCTTGCTTTCGTGCTGCAGTTTCATTGTACAATCTAAGTTGAGTTGATCGACAAAGACCAAACAAATTCGGTCACGGCTAATTCAAATTACACATGAATCTAGCATCAATAACCATTAAAACCAATAAGAGAAACTCACTGAACTTTATTACATAAGTATTAACACAATATCGGGCCATTGCCCTACAAAACTAGAACAAGTACAAACGACTCGCATTTAAAAGTTTAAAAAAAGGTTCAACCACTAGAAAATTAGTGGGAAAAAGGTAACAAAAGCTGACTTAGGTGTTTGAAATGTAAAAGTTTGAAAAGACTTGATTTGACTCATATGGCCCTTTCTTTCTATCATTGTCTCCCATTGCACCGCCCAAAACTCGGTATCAAACTCATTCCATCAACCGAGTCTCACTTTGACCATATCCTGAGTCAACTCGTTTATGACTCGATCCTGCCAGGTCTCCAAGCCGATGTCGCAATCAGGGGCCGAGTGTGCCACCCGAGCATTAAGCACCCGTCGTTTTCTTCGACTCTATACCCATCCCCACCTGCGAATAAAGCTAATAACATACTCGCTTGCTTAAATGCATTGGACCCCAAATGAACAGGGTCGAACCCGAATGAGTTCAGCCGAGTTCGCCACTGAGTGAGTGTCTCGTGACGCTCAACTCGGTCCGTACCTTCAGAAGCTACTATGTTACATATCTGCCGCCCTAGGTACACCTCCGACATCACCAAATCTTGACTCATAGGTTGACTCAACGCCGAACTTTCTAACGAGTCAAACATAGTTGAATAATAATGTAAAGCCTCGTTAAACCTATCTAAGAAAACGGCGCCGTTATGGTTCGATTCTTGTTCAACTAGGGTCACTATCTTAGGGTTCATTGCTTTTATTGAATCCAATACTTTATCGACCGCACCAGGTCGAGCTAGAAGGCGGTGCATCTCAAAAACCGAGTTCACCGCCACCACCTCGACCTCACTCGGTCTGATATCGAGCATAGTTGCGTCAATATCCGCTAACGAATTAGCAACGAAACCACGAAATTCGAATTGGACTCCTATTGTTTCCGCTAACTGAGCTAATTTCCATCCCACTTGTTGTAAAGCATCCGTGTTATCAGGTTGCGGCGGTCCAACTCCTGTTAAGCGAAAAGCAGGTGGACCGCCGGGGCGCAAGGCTAACGCTTGCATAAGCGCTGGCCATTGCATACCTTGATTCAAACTAAAATCCACAACATGAACACGCGTTGCACCATCAAACGCTTCTAAAATCGCTTGATTCGCTGTAAAGTGCGCAAACTTAAGATACGGACTACTTTCATAAAAATGCATCTGTAACATTTCCCAACACGATGTTTCTAGTCCGTCTTGCGGATAGATCTTATAAATCCTTTGCGCAAGCGCTCCAACGAAATAAGTGGCGACTTTTCCCATCGCGCCGGCTTGAGCCGCCGCGAGGATCCCCACGTGTTTCACTAGAGCGTCAGCTAATTTCATATTATCTTGTTGCACAGCCTCCGCACACGCCATAAGCGTGTGCACTAACCTAATACCTGCCTCTTGAGAATCAACGAGCACAACAGGGCGCTGCGTTGATTCAGGAGGCAGCATGTCACTAACATCCTCAGATCTCATCCTTTTAACTCCTTGTGATTCCTCATTGGTGCTGCCGTAAATAGCACCACCAGGAATCACACTCAGATCATAAGGATCATCATTTGCAACAACCTTATCACCACCAAAACCAATCATATTACCCGAGGAACATTCGCCACCATCATTACAACTAGTATTCAACTCAGACAACATACTCTGAACCCATCCAGATAAATCCGAAGGGTTATAATGAACAGTATCACTCAACTGCAACACCCCATCATCACTCATAACCATCTCAAGCTGCTCAAGCTTGTGAGCAACATCAGCCATATCAGTTGACTTAACTTTATATCCCAGCACTTCTAAAAGCTCATCCATGCCACCTGAATCAGGTAACGAGTGGTTCATTTCTTTAGCCTTTGTGGGATGCATTAAAGAAGATGAAGTGGTTTGGTCGTTTTTACGCTCACGATCTCGCTTCATGATGTATTAAAAAGAAGGGGTGTGTGTGTGTGTTTATTGGTTAAAGGAAGGAGAACAAATGAAATAGCTAGGGTTGGTTTGTGTTTATAAAAAGAGGAGAGAGATGGATCTTGATGTGGGAAAGAAAGAGGCAAGTGCTCGTGAAGAGTGGAGGTTCAAACTTCAAGAGAGAAACACAGGATCAACTGGAGATGGAAGAGATAAGGAGGACAAATATTAGTATTATTTATTTTGAACCTTCAAGAGAGAAACACACCTTTAGGCACCTTTAGGCCGGATGGTACGAGGTGAGCAAACTCAACTGACACGTCAGCGCTACATCAGCTTTTCTGTTCAAATAAAACTCATCTTACAACTTACCTTTCAACCGTAATAAGAACTCATATTACTCATCTTTTTTTATTTAAATATTTTTATTCATAAACTAAAAATGTAAATATTTACGTAAACGTACAAAATTAATAAAAACGTTAACTAAATTAAAAACTTTTATTCATAGATTAAAAACTTAAACGATACATAGATAAATTAAAACGATACGATACATAGATAAATTAAAACTTAAACGTAAACTAATACTGCAAATTATACTTCGCCTTGATCTTTGCCCTTATTTCATTCATTGTCAATCGCTTCTCCCCGGTCAAGTGATCGTATGGCGAGAGATATAACTTTATGTCTTCTTGTTGTGCTCGATACTCCGTAGCTGCAATCTCTCGTTCACGACATTCGACCTCCCTCCTTTTAAGCTCTATAAATGCTCCGCGTTGTTGAACCTCAGTAGATGTCATCTCGTTTACCATCAACCTAGCCAATGCATCGTCATTCATAGTTGATGATCCCGACGCTTGGGACCCTTTTTTTCACAACAGTTCTCGCTTTGTCCCTGCCCCCTGGTCATCGAATTTCCTGCACCTCATCTTCATCGGCAACAGTAGTATTCAGATTAATACTAACGTCCCCAGACTCTGTGTTGAACGAACTAAAACCAGATGACTTGTGCCTCTTGCTACTTCCCTCAGACCCTTGGTTGAAGTTTGGAAATGCTATTTCTTGAAATTTTGAACTATCTTTTAAAACATCCCAACAATGGCGAAATTTAAAAGGGACTCCAGTTTCATCTTGATAGTGAATCATTGCCCTTTGAACGTAATATTCGTCTCCGGCTCCACTCTCCTGCGCCATACGCATGACGTTACCGTACACCCCACAAAACTGAACCACGACCGGGCGCACCGTCTTCTATTTTCCCACCACCATATCATACGTCCGACAACCTTCCTGTTTTGTTTTGCTCTCTATGTACGCTAGAACCTCACACCAAAAGCTATCTTTTTTTCTCGCATTACCATGCTGGCTGTTTTTATAAATGGCACGCCAACCTTTAGCCAACGCAATTTCTTCCTTAGTTGTCCACGCAGTCTGTCGGGGTACATCATTGGCTTGAATCGCCCTTTTTTGCCGGTTGTGGGTTGCCTTCTTCTGCTTCGTTGGTGAGGTCGCGACTCGTTCACCTGTTGCCTCGTAAGGATTGGGTTCTTGCCAATAAGCGGTGTTTTCTTGTAAAGACTTTGAAAATTCAGGCGTATACAACTCTTCGATCGAAAATGCATTAATCGGAGACCTAGGTGGATCCGTACGTGGTTGTGATGACGAACCATCCATTTGGGTTTGCGAGACGTAGTCTTGGTGGCTAAATGGAAACGAGGAATGTTGGGACGAGTAATCATGAAACGCGTTTGGTTGTGACCCGTAACCGTGAAACCCGTATTGTTCTGGTGCCGGTGCGGGATTTCGGTATGGTTGGTTTGGGTAAGGTTGGTGGCAATATGATTGTGGTCGTAATAAATTCGTGTTCGGTGATGGGTTTCGGAGCGTAAACGTGCCATCGGGTGTCGGTGGATTGCTTCGGTTGGGGTTTCTTGGTTGACATTTGTTGGGTCGGGGAGTGTTTTGGTGAGACATTTTTTTTTTAAAATAGAGTGTGAATTTTTTTAGAGAGATTGTATATAAATTGGAAGAATTGTGTTTAAAAATGGGTGAAGTAGTGGGTATTTATAGGTAAAAAGTAAGGTTTTTTTAAGTTTTTTTATATGAAACGATAACATATTAGAGGGGGGCCCACAAATTTCAAACTCACATTATATGAGTTTCTCGCCACAAGCCTGAGCCAAATGGCCAAAACTCACCTTGACAGTGAGTGTTTGTTCGGTGACTTATCTAGGTGGGATAATAAGTCATGCGCGACTTGTAACTCACCTAGGTGAGTTTACTATCATACCTGTAGAAACTAGAAGGGGGGGTGAATAGTTTTATCGGTTAATTAGCGTTTTAAAAGTTTGCTTATGAAATAGTTTGATTCGAGATGTATGTCAATCAACCAACAATATGAATCACAACTAAACTATCTAATAATGCAAGTAATAAGTAAAGAGATAAAGAAAGAAACGATCAAACCAAGACACCGAGATTTATAGTGGTTCGGCAATGAAGCACCTCTTCGTTCCTACTCCACTCCCCGAGCACTCCACTCGAGATTTCACTATGTCAACAAGCTCCCTTTAGGCGGAGAAAACCGTTTACACGTCGCTTACTTTCTTTTCCAACACTAAGCTAGATGTCGAGTCATAATCTTAGCTATAACCAATCTAAGACTTCACTAAGTCTTCAAACACTCACAAGATCTACACTCTTGGATTGACACACAATCCAAATCACACCAATATACAATCTACACACTTGGATCTACACTTGATCCAATTAATACAACAACACAAAATAAATCTAATGAATGTTTGTGATCTTGAAGAAGAGAAGAGAGAAAGATCACTTGATAAAAATTCGTATGTAGAAGAATATGATTATTCTTCTCTTGCACTTGATTAGAAGGTGAAGAAGGGAGGAAGAAAGAATTAATCACTTGAAATAAAATCAAGGTATGTTAGTGATCAAGATATGTGTTTTAGAAAGAAAGGAAGAAGAGAGAAAACTAGATCTGATAGAATTTTTGGCAAGAGGAAGTCTGATTTTGAAATGGGTGGCCCAGTATTTATAGGGGACAAAAAAGTAGCTGGTGGCGGTCCCGGCGGCCCTTTATATATAATTGGGCCGCCGTCCCTATAAGGGGGCCGCCACTAGACTCCGCTCCCTTTTTTGTCCTTTTGTGGTGAAGGTTGTATCTGTTATGGAACCTTCCATTTTGGGGGGAAAATTTTATGTTTTTAATAAAACATTTTTTTTAATTAATAAATAATTTATTTTTGTATTTTTATAAAAACATTTTTGTGGAAGTATAAGATTTAAGAAAAAATTATTTTCTTGATCACTAATCATGTTTAATGATTTGTTTATCCATGCCTTAAGTGATTAATCATAGAAATAGAATTTTATGATTAGTAATTTATAAACGTGTAATTTTATCGTAAACGTTTTCATATTTTGTTATTATCAAAACATTGTCGAAAAATATAAATAACGTTTTTGGACATTATTTGTATTAACATTTCACATTCCTAGCTTTCACTTTGTTGTTTATGTTCATGTTTTCCTAGACGTAAACTGGGTTTTAAAAAGCGCAATGCGCGCCGAGGCGATAAGGGTCAAAAAGCCGAGGCGAAAGCACGCGCATCACGTACGCAACATTTTTATAAAAAAATTACTGGTAAATTATATATAATACACAATTATTTGAGTTAGGTAGGATCTGCGACTTTTTTTTTACTATAATTGGTCAAATTGGAGCTATATTAAAAGCAAAGCCCATAAGAAAAAGCTCAATACACATTAGTAAGACCAAATTTTACTTTAAAAGTCATGATGCGCAAAAAAGCACCGATGCACGCATTAGCTGATGCGTGCGCCTCACCACGCATCCCGTAAATGCAATGCATCAGGGTGTCCGATGCATTGGGGTAGTGCATCTGCCTCAGGCGCGCTTTTTTAAACACAGGACGTAAAAAAGACCATGCTTTCCACGTAATGCAGGTTAGAGCAGTTCATTCTGGAACAGCCACTTTAAAGGACGCTACATCAGAAGCCATAAGGGACTGGGTAACCAACGTTGAAACTACCCATTACATCTTAGGTTCAGTCGCTGGGCCCCACCCTTACCCCATGATGGTACGTGACTTCCATGCAGTAATCGGTAAAGAAACAAGAAAACAAGCTTTGGAAAAATGGGGTGGAAAGCCTGATGTATTGGTTGCTTGTGTTGGTGGTGGGTCTAATGCCATGGGCCTATTTCACGAGTTTGTTGATGATAAAGATGTTAGATTGATTGGTGTTGAGGCTGCGGGTTTTGGGTTAGATAGTGGAAAGCATGCGGCTACTTTGACTAAAGGGGAGGTTGGTGTATTGCATGGTGCTATGAGCTATTTGTTACAAGATGATGATGGACAGATAATCGAGCCTCATTCTATTAGTGCAGGGTAAAACGCATATCTTTGCTCCACTGTCCATTTAATATATGGGAAAATTACCAATACAAGTCTTTCGGTAGTAATCCGATATTATATTCTTTTGATCATTTTAGTCCCCTAGCTTTCTAACTATATGTGTGTATTGTAGATTGGATTACCCTGGAGTTGGACCCGAGCACAGCTTTCTGAAGGATCTAGGCCGCGCTGAATATCATAGTATCACTGATGAAGAGGCACTAGAAGGTATGTAACAACTAATGTATATATTTTCATTTAGAGGTGGCAAAATGACCGGGTTGGGTTATGGGTCGAAACGGATTGGGTTGAAACATGTGAAAATGGATTGGGATGGGTAGGTACGTGTTGACTTGCAAACACACTATTAATGTGTTGATTATAAGCGTGGGACAAAAAACATAAACATGAAAGTTGAGATATAATGATATGGCAAAATGGGCCATCGGGACCTCAGTAGGGCAAGTTTATTTCTAAAGAAGTCGAGCTGACCACCCAACACTTTCTGTCCATATCGCCTATTCTCGATCTCTTTTTGCTAATTGGTTTTTGGGTGACTATACATGCAGCTTTTAAGAGACTGTCTAGACTCGAAGGCATAATCCCAGCTTTAGAAACGTCTCACGCTCTAGCTTATCTGGAAAAACTGTGCCCGACACTACCAAATGGTACCAAAGTTGTTCTTAATTGCAGTGGGAGAGGTGACAAAGATGTTCATACCGCGATAAAATACTTACAGGTTTGATATTAAGAACTTAACCTCCAATACAGTTGGATAGATGGGAAAATATACTGTATTCAGAGCGTATGCTTTTTGGAGAAGCGTTAGTTTTTGTTAGAGTAAACTGCAAAAATCATCCCTGTGGTTTGTAGTTTGTGGCACTAATCATCCCTAGCCGATACTATTGGCAATAATCATTCCTAAGTGGCAAATGTCCGGCAAAAATCATCCTTATTGGGGATGATTTTTGCAAAAAGTTTAACAAAAGTTTTGCAAAAATCATCCCGCCGAACGTTTCACCACTCAAGGATGATTAGTGCCAATTAGGGGTGAGCAAAACCGACCGACGACCGAAAACCAAACCACAGGGATGATTTTTGCAGTTTACTCTTTTTGTTATTTCGAAAAACAATGTTATCATGTACACTTGCTTAATGAATAAAGTTTTTCTTAAACAAGTTTTGAAAGCAGAATTTGTTCTAAGAACTTTCCAGTATTCTCTCATTTTCCAAGTCCTGCATCTTAGTATCTCATGCCTTTGTTTACTTTAATGATTATTACTTGAACAAACTATGAAAATTGGGAAAAATGTTAATCTAACCTTTGTTGAGTGAGGCATGTTACAAAATATCCCCACTTTTTGGAATTTATACAAAGAAACCATATAATTGTAAACCACCCAAAAATTGTCAAGACTTGATATTTTCCAAGTTCCACGAACCACACAAAAATTGTCAAGACTTGATTTTTTCCAAAATGGGTAGATATGAAGTTCTAAACAAGTCATTCACAACCTTTTTTGATGCAACTGTGAAACAAGAACCTGTAAAATTTCAAAACAATTTCCAAAAAGATCTCAAAAATTCTTAAAATGTCATGTTTTAAGCAAGTTTTGGCGGTTGTTGGAGCTATAGAGTAGGGATGAGCATTATAGATCGTGGACTGGACCGAACCGAGAAACCAGACTGAATGTATTTTGGTCCGGTTCTCGGTCCACCCTTTTTCTCATTTATGGTCCTTGGTCCGGTCCGGTTGGGTTTTATGCACAACCGGCTTTGTTGGACCCGACCGGACCGAACGCCGAACCGACCGACCGACCTGGACCGGACATTTCGGGCTCGTCTTCGGTTCGGAGTCTTGGACCAAATTGGTTTTCGGTTCAGCTCTGGTCGGTTCGGTTTTCGGATCGTGATCATCCTTACTATAGGGTTATTTGTATAGGTGTCCAAAAAGCAGGACATTTTGTTACATACCCAACAAATTTTTCTGGAGACTTACTCTAATGAAAGTACCACATAGTTATGGACTAAAGATTTGTAAGTTTATAACAACACATTATACTCGGAAAAGATGATGCTCATCTTACATGACGCCATTACATTATTATCATCTTTATTATCTACAAAATGAAAATTGATCTCTCTGTTTGGAAATCATACACAGCCGCTGTATAACTTGAGCTTGCGCCTCTTGTTTATGATACACACACAAAACTTCGTTCTTCATCCAACTCTATTGCTTTGCCTGAAAAGAAGAGAAAAAGATGTAAACTAAAAAAGTAGTCCCAGAATGTTTAGGAAGCCAATTATAATATGTAAATGTCATGATGCTGATATCAATTTATTAGTCAGTGACCGACATTATTGCTTACTTCTTGGGCGCTTCATACGACGTCTAAAACCAGCTAAACTTACAACAATGCCCTAAGTCTGAAGGTTAATATGTTTATGGGTGAAAAAAAATGTGTTCCATAAAATAGAAACAGACCAAATTTTGTTATTTTTTATGTGAAAATGCAGAAAATAAGATTATATCATAAAACTACAAAATCATTTTGTTGTTACTCCCAAACATCAGCATCTAAAGACAAATTGCTGCATTTGTGGTCCAAAAGAACACAAACTCAGACTAATGGACAAATCTTAAGGCAATTTTAGATGTAAACCAATAAGATACCTGAGAATACAAGAAAGTTCCAAAAACAGCAATTGCGGCTCCAAGAGCGTTCACTGGTTGGACAGGTGTACGGAAGATGATGATGGATGAGACTATGACAGATATACGTTTCATCGTGTTTCCAATGCTAAACGTTAAAGGTGAGATTTCGTCAAGTGACATGTAGGAAACTTGATTGTACAAGTGGTAGAAGATACTTTGAGCCGCCACCCACCTATCATACAAAAATTAAAACAACAGAAAGAATATGAGATTATGTCAAAATCAACAAGAACGTAAAAAACATATGTATTTAACATAAGAAACTAAAACCACAAGACGTAAAGTCATCGAATTAGCGGCAAACGAGCGATGGCAAGAATATAGCTTAAGTTCTAATTATAAAAACAATCCTGATTTGAACAGAAACTATGAAATTTTTATGGGGTGTTTAGATGTGTTTAAACTCTAAAGCAGTTGCGTATTTGGGTCAAATTGGTTAAAATTTTGAAATTTTGACTATATAAAGTCAAAGTA
The DNA here is from genome assembly GCA_026074375.1 of Tanacetum coccineum. NCBI lineage: Eukaryota > Viridiplantae > Streptophyta > Magnoliopsida > Asterales > Asteraceae > Tanacetum > Tanacetum coccineum. The sequence continues at coordinate 14,383 of BQNB010133481.1, forward strand.
ATCATATGTAAAAAATTCATGCAAGCACATTCTTGCCATAATGTGAATTTACATATCTATCCCTGGTTTAAATATTTATTGTAGAAATGGACTAAATCCATTGACCAAACAACAAATTAGAATGGACAAAAACTCAAAAAGAGTAGGTAGATGTCATGTGAATTACCAAATGAAATGGGGTCCAATTTCAGTGATGGCTTTTTGCCACCCAACTGCCCAAACTTGTGGACCCTCCACAGCAATTGCAAAGGGTGTAAGGATCAAGAGTGAAAGAATTGATAAACAAGCATAATAATTCATCCCACTAACAGATTTTCCCTTCATGCCCTTTTTCGAAAATATGTTCCTAAATACAAATGCCAAATTTGATATCATAGCTCCCATAAATCCTGTAAATTTTAACACAAAACCAAGTTAGGATATATACAATTAGACACATTGATCCTATGTCTATATCAAATTTGACAAGAAAGAAGTGATTACCGGTCATGTTGAAGTTTAGTTCAGTAAGCGCAGCAAGACCACAACCACCAATGATCGGTATAAGAGACAAGTAAACCGGCATTGGGAATGTTTCGCCCAAAATGAACCTTGAGACTAATACACTGAAAGCAGGCTCGCCACTTTTGATAATGTGAGTAAAAGAAACGGCAACTTTTGACATGCTCACAGTTGCAGCAACATGACCAATTGTATGTGCTAATGCAACCTAACACACATTATAAACAAGATTTAGAATTTCACCAGGAAATGAATATTTGAACAAAATCCAGCCCAGATCATGAAGTTGCTTAAAGGTTATATTTAGACCATGTCCACACAAATATTATGCCATAAAAGATCCCTAAAAAGATTCTTCTTTGCATCAATGCAATTTTACCAATTGACCAACTTTATGTACCAATGCAACCTAACAGAAATTAAATACAATGAACCTAGCTACTTTAAACAAAACCAATACCATGGAATTGCTTAATTATAACATATTTATATCATACCCTAATAATCATAAAAATATATGAAAATTATACATCCTATACTAAAGTACTTAAAAAATTACTAATTGCGTGTACATGTACCAATGCAACCTAACACAACTGTGCATGTGATACTTATTTAAAATGCTAGTAATTTACACTAAAACTAAAAATGTGTTTTATAAATAAACATATTAAATAAATGACTGCAAAAGTACTTAACGGCTTATTTTATTCCAAAAAAGCAATAATCTGGTAAATGGTTAATAATCAATCCCAAACACCCTCAAATAACTCAGCTAGAAAACAGATACTTGAAAACATATTTTTAACCATAAACAAGCAATCAAAAATCTGAACCAAAAAATACTTACAGGAAACAAAGATTTCCAAAAATCAAGATCAGTATTAGGTGCTTCAGCAACTTTAACACCCCAAGACACCAACATAATCAAAGATCCAGCAGCAAGTGACAAAGTCGAAGTCAACCAAGGAAACGGAAAAGCGTTCAAAACCTTTTTATTATAAATATTAAAAATCACATTCAAAAACCACCATGTTGCAAAATAAAACCCTATTTTCACTTTCCTAGCTGCTTCAGCTTTCTCAACTACAACACCAACTTCAGCATGATCACCATCACTTTCACGTGCCTTGCACGTCACCAAACTTTTTAAACTTTTTAGCTCATGAGGTTGGGCTAATGATCCAAAGGATTGCATAGATGATATATGCAATGGTTTTGAAATGTTGATTGTGCTAAAGCTGTGTACTTTTTGTGTGGTAAGTGAAGGTAAATTTGGAAGCTGTACTAAAGGGTTTCTTTTTATAACATTAGTACTGATCATGGTTGCAGATTTGATCAAAAATGATCAAGATCAAACTTTTTTAAAAAACCTAAACAGATTTTATATTGGTTTTGACAAAAGATTTAAAATTTTTGATCTTTGATCAAAATTTTGAAATTTTTTGCAGTAAAAGTGATCAAGACTGAAATTTTTCAAAAAGCCCTTTAAAGATTTTATATTTGGTTTTCACTAAAGATCAAAATTTTGTGATCTTTAATTAAAAAAAGAAGAAAAATGTAACTTTATGCAATAAAAGTGATCAAATTTTACTTTTTAGAAAACCCTCTAAAAAAAACTGAAAATTTGATAATTTTGTGTGAAGCTTTTTTGATACTAAAAAAATGGAAATTTTGAACACCCTTAAAAGATTTTATATAGGTTTTGACTAAAGATTGAAAATACGAAAATTTATGTAAGAAAGATTTAATGTTTGAAGGGGTTTGGTGCAAGTGCAATGTGAAGATATAAATATATATGTTGATCATGGAATAAGCATAAAGATCTGTGAAATAATATGATGATGACTTTTTGAATGAATAAAATATACTTCTCCGTCCCAAAATTATTGTCCCTGGACAAAAAACACGCAGTTTAAGAAAAATGCATTTATTACTGCTTTCTCTTTTTTACTTTTTGACAGAATGACAGATTTACCCTTAACTAATTAATTACAGTCTTCTTTAAAGTTTGTAATAATAATTTCAAACAAGGGTAATATAGTAAATTTGATTAAACTTCTCTATCTATTTTTAGTAGTGGACAATTAAATTGGGACATACCAAAAAGAAAACGCAGACAATAAAAATGGGACGAAGGGATTATTTATTATATTGTTTAGGGTGGTGGGAATGAAAAGGACGGTCTTCAATGGCTTGCTTCATGATGCTTTCAAGATTTTTGCTTTTTTTTTCCTTTTTAAATAGAGAAATCTTATATTCACACCCATTCTATACAAAAAAAATTTACACCCTTATGTGTCAAACAAATATAGGTAGTGAAAAAAAGAAAGAGAAAACATGATGGATAGTGATTGGTGTAAGTTACATGCAACATGTGTATGTGAAAAATTTTATGTAAATTGTAAGTGGATGTAGCATTCCTCTTTTAAATAAGTTGTATTCAATTAGCTTATGTCATTGTTACGTTTACGTTTTTCTTGTGGAAATAAGACTAGTTTTTATGGTGAGCACCTCCACCTCACCTTTCTAAGCGCGTTTAAGCACTACAACACTTTTGTTAATGTGTGTTGGGTATATTATGATGTATGTTTGTATAAGGTGGTTTTTTTAATATTTTTGGTTAGATGATGACAATATAGAGTAAAAGGTGACGGGTTTGGTGGTGGGCTGAATGGTAACGTGACGCTGATGTGGAGATGGTGGTTGCGATAGCGATAGAAACTAGTCTAAGACCTAAGGCCGAGGGCAACCACCTTTACCACATCATATTGATGTCACGTTAGTTTTTCACTTTACCACCAAACAAGTGTAGTATTAGCCACCAACATCAAAAACCCAACTCAACACGAGTTTTCCCCTTCTCACACGTCGGTAATAGGCACTGCCAGGACAATTCAACACTAAAAGACCACCACTATATATGTGTCGTCACTACAACAAAATGAGGTGTTGGGGTCGGCCAAAAATTAGGGTATATTGGCATGGGACCCACTTTTTTCAACAAAATGTGGCTAGTCAACAAATCAGTTTTGGGTCGACATTTAGGGTCGACAATGTCGACCCTAAGTTATAAAAATTAATTATATATGAAATAATTATATATGAAATAATTTTTCAAAGATTTTAACTTTATTAAAGTTTAGGGTCGACAATGTCGACCCAAAATATAAAAATGTTTAAAAAATGTTTAAACATATATAAAATGCATTTAAAAATTCTATATAAATATTTAAAACAATTAAAAATTATATATAAAAAGTTATATATTTTATAAAAAAGTTATATATATTTTATAAAAAATCATTTTATATAATAATTATATACGAAACGGGGAACCGGACCGACCCGGCCGAAACGAACCAATTTATATTTTTTATAAAAAGTTATATATTTTATAAAAAAGTTTTATATATTTTATAAAAAATCATTTTATACAATAATTGTATACGAAACGAGGAACCGGACCGACCCGGCCGAAACGAACCAATTTATATTTCTTTTTCTTTCACAGTTGGATATGAAGAGCATGCAAGATCAGGTTAGAGCCGGCGTCATCCCGTACAAGACAGATC
>BQNB010133482.1:0-18458 GCA_026074375.1 Tanacetum coccineum
GTATATTATGTTAGAAAGGTGACTTAAACTCCATTGACGTTTAGTAAATTTTTATATGTTTCTAAATTTGAGTCGGTTTAAAATTTGACAACTTGATCATTGATTTCATATAAATACTGATCAATGACAATAGCTTTTTATAAACTTTTGAATTATAATTTTGTTTTGATACGTTTGAATTTTGTTTTGTACATAATTTGATTATTTGTAATAAAGTTTCCGCTTTATTTGTTGAGTTTGTTATTTGTTTCGTTGAGATTTTTGTCGAAAAGTGGTTAAATTGTGAAAAGTGTTTGAAATTAAGGTTTTAAAACCTTGGGAAATGTAATATAAACGTACGGGTCATGCCAAAATTTCGTGAAAAGTCTGTACTTAGAATTTTTACTTACAACGTTATTTTTTGATATAATAGGAGGTAAAGTTAATGATCGTTAAGATTGTGGTAAAGTCTATACTTGATAAAGTTTATACTTGATAAAGTTTTTGACGTTTTCGAGTATCATTTTTAGGTAAAGTTAATGATCTAAAGGGTATATTTACGGTAACTAAGTGTACCGAATGGATTTATCGAAGTATACTTATAAGTATTTATTAACTATATTGCTTGAACAAATCTTCTTAAATATATAATATATTATCCAAGATATGAAATTAAAGATATAGTAATCATTTTGAAGTTAAGTCGGCCAACCATCACACCACTAAACTTTTAAGATAACCGTACATCAAGCATCTAATCTATATGCATCATACTTGAAAATGGTTTTGGTAATAAATGATTTAAAATGACATCACTGGACCAGGTCATTGCGGACTTCGTTGTATTTGCTTGTGATATTGCTTTGGAGATATTGCTTGAGGTTGATTCTCTAGCACTACTTTTAAAATATCTTTTCGATGGGAAAACGATACTCAGAACGTGTTTTTAATATTTTTCTAAACTGTGCTAAACGTGGTATTGTTTTTTGGGACAATTACTTTGCCTTATGACTGCCATGAGAATGATATGTGTTTGTACGCTATGCTTTGTGATCTATTCTGTGTGGTTCTTCACCTAATAAAGCTCCAGCTGTAGGTCTTAGGTGTGTATGTCATCCGGGGTGCGACCCTAATAACGTTGGTACCGCGTGAAAAGACTAGCGGGGATGTTAACTAGGTTCTTTATACATGATTAGCGTGGGATTCTAAGCATGGGTATCGTGCTGATTTTGCATATAAACCTACGTCATTAAAGCACTAATTGCCAACTGATTTGAGAAATATTGGGCAACAACGATTGGGATCGAGTCCAAACCTATGAGCTCACCAACATAATTGTTACGTTTTCAAGTATCATTTTATGGTAAAGTTAATGATCGTTAAGATATATGTTGTCTTGAGCTGCGTACTTTTATGAGAAACTCATAGGATTCTATTTTGAGAAGTCTTGCCCTTTGATTTATGTTATGGATTGGCTCTCTTTAGATCCCGAGGGTTAAGATTATGTACCCCGCGTGGGCTTGTGATTGTAATAATTGGCGACTATGTGTTGTGTTTTTGGATGGGACATCACTCAAGGTTATATTGAGGATTGATGGTCATCATGACACTTATCATTTATGCATTTTAGTTTTCTCTATTTTGTATCTTGTGTTGTGATTGATCGTTATGTTGCATTCTCGTGTTTCTGCCTATGACGAGGTATGACAGAATGCTAATCAGAGCTAAGGTTATAGAGAACTAGGTGGTTTGGCCTAGGCTATAACCTAAGAACCTTCATATAGTTGCATTATAGGATCTATGTGCTCGGTTTTCAGCTTATACGTGCTTATGTGGATATAAGGTATAACATTAGTTAAGTCATTCATTTCAAAATGTGTGAGCCTAATACTAAGTACCACCGGGAAATGATACGGGTATAAATGTGGTGGCCAACGTAATTATAAACGTATCACGACTCACGCATATTTAGTATTATCGTTCACATAAATCGGTGTTGACACCTTAGGACCGTATTAGGCGTAATATAGTGTATTAAGTTACCCTATACATGTTGACTGACCCGCATACCTAACGTTGCCCATGTTCTCCCTCGTGTAGATAATGCCGCCAAGGATGACGATCCGAAGTGCTGGTCGACCTGCTGCCGCATCATGAGGAGGGGGAACGGGTAGACAAGCTGGTAGAGGTGGTGGTAGGACTAGAGGTCGTTCTGGTGATGAGGGTGATGATAGGATGAATGGTCAAGGTGGCCAAGTAGGTGGTCAGGGTAGTGAGGTGAATGATGGTGTTAACGGACTCCCCGACTTCTCCATGTATCTCGTACAAATGAGACAAGTTTCTGTTGAGAGAAACCCGAATGGCTAGGAAAGGCGGTTGTGCATTGCTCACTGGGTCAATGATGTCGTCTTCTCTGTCAGCAAATCAACTTGTGATTCTGACAGCTATGTATTATTGACCCAGTTTTTGCCTTAAGTTGTGTGGAGGGCTTCTTTGTTTACACCCTTTATCCATACATTTCTTTTTCATTCTTCAACGCCTTCAATGCTTACCAAGACGTCATTACTAACACCTTGTTGTGATTGTTCCAGTGTTAGCTTAATCTTAGTCGGCATTATTCCCCATTTTACATTCTCTCTCCATCATACCTAAGGGACTGCTATTCTAACTTTGGATTATCCTTGGGTAGATCCTCCGGTTCTGGTTGGATACATAGGATTGATTCTTACCTTAACCCGCCTTTTGACTTAGAATCGTGTGAAATTAAGATGTTGTTGGGTATAAGATCGAACCATAAAACCTTTTCTTTCTTGTTCTGCTCATTGAGTCGATGAGATCTTTTATTTAATTACATTTTCTCCCTTTATTTTTAAATAATAAACCTTAGTTTTTGAAATACCTTGTGATTAAAATATGTCTTGAAAAACTGTGGGAGAAAATATGGTCAGCATGACATGGTTTGGAACTATTTTGATAATGTTTGAATAATATAGAGTTGTCGTGGTGATGTATCCAAGAAATTAAAATTGTTTTTCGAAAAACTCTCCCTCAAAAAATAAGACCAATTGAGAAAATTGTTGTCTTTTGCAAACACATTGTGACGGGTTGGAGTGCTTGAAACACAATTTTGAAAGATTATGAATTGTCCATTCGAGAAATTTCTTGAAAAAACGTGATCAACTTTTGAAAACCAATGTTAGAGGACTTCTCTTCTAACGGTAAGGGTAAGCGCACTGAAACGTACACTATCTTTTTTCTTGAGCTAAAAACATTGAATGTCTTGTAAGAACAGCTCAAGACCGAGAAACGTTAATTTTCTCGTTGTGAGGATAAGTTATAAACCTTCCTTTATTTGAAGTCCGGGTTATGTACTGACATTTGCACATAAGCCATTTAGAAAATTTGAAAGGCAGATTTGAAAATGTTTGCAACTCTCGCTCGAATTCATTTAAACACGTGTCAATGTTAATCGACATTTCTAAGCACGTAAATGTTATCGATTCCAAGAGACATGTCGAGAAGAATCTTTTTGGAAATTTTCTGATTTTCTGATTTTGTATTTTCTTTTTGAAGTTTTATATTTTTGTATTTTTCTTTTCTCAAAAATATGTACATTTTGATGTTTGATGATGATATCAAGCAGGCTCATTTGTCAGAACCTCCAGTTTCAGTGGAAGTCAACATCTCATACCAATAAACACTTTGACATGCTACTTAACGTTACTCAGGAAGGGCTTTGAGTAAATCATGTCTGCTTAATTGGTATTCAGTTCTGACAAAACTATAATTCAATTATACCATTTTAAAACTTGTACTTTATGAAATGATACCGAGTATGGATGTGCTATGTCCGTGAATATTGTACCGGGTTGCATGAGATTGATATGGCTGACTGAGAGTCGCAATACAACGGTATTTTATTGTAGTTGAAGCCATAATCTTGAGTTGTATCTCATCCACATTACTTAAGCTCAACTTTGCAGATAACGCCATCTACTCTGCCCTGCTGAAGACAATTGCTGTCCAGTTACATGTTTCTTTGACATCCAGCTTACAAGTTTATCACCAAGGAACTGTATCCCTCCAAAAGTGCTTTTCCGAGTATCAAGGCATCCGTCATGATCAGCGTCTGAAAATGCTGTTAGTTCAAAAGCCAGAATACTTTGTATACCAGGAGTCCATGTTAATGGTACCCTTTATGGTATTAAGATTCTTTAACCCTCTTTGAGGTGTTTTTTTGTTGGTCTTGCTTGATAACGTGCACAATAGCATATTGACTTGCACTAAGTCTGGTCTACATGATGTCAAGTAATGGTGACCCGGATTTACTACGCTATCAGATTGGTTTAAGGGTTCTCCAATCAAATCTACATCTAGTTTGGGTTTGTAGCCAATGGTGTACCAATGGTGTGACAATTGTGCATATTATGCTTTTTAGAATTTCTTAAAGCGTACTTGGCCTGATTGACTAAAAATACTTTTGGGGACTGGTGAATCTGAAGTCCTAAAAAGAAATTTCATCTCCCCCATTAAAGAAATTTCTAATCTACTGTGCATTAATTTTCAATTCGTTTTGAATTATTTAGGATTTGGCGATCTAAAAATTATGTCATCAACGTAAATATGCACACATGTAGAATATCCCTTTCCCTCGTATTTTATATTGAATAATGTTGGGTCTTTTTTTTTATTATTTTTTCTTTTAATTGTGACCTTTAGTAAAGCCATTGGACATTAGAGTTTGATAGTTCATGTACCGGGCTCTTGGAGGCTTGCTTAATCCCATACAAATTCTTTCCTCAGTAGGTAGACTTTTTCTGGATGATCTGGATCAACGAACCCTTCTGGCTGAGCAACATAAACCTCCTCCTTCAGTGGAACCATTAATGAAATGTTGCTTTTTACGCATCTGATGATTGGAAAGGGACTTGTGTGCTGCTACCGTGGGCAACGAAAATCCGAACTGCTTCCAAGCGAGCAATGGAGCAAATGATTCTTCAAAATCAACACCTTCTTCTGTGCATAACCTTTGCTCAAGTCGCGCCTTTGTTGCCGAATTACAGTCTGATCTTCATCCTTTTGTTCTTATAACCACTTTAGCATACATAACCATCTTGCAATGGTTTGTCGACTAGGATCCCAGACTTTTTTGTCTGTCGAACTGTTGAAGTTCATCCTGCAATCGCTTCGATCCATTGCAGAATCACAGCCATTGCCTCCTTTTTGTCTTCGTTCAAACAAACTAACTGTGAGAGCGAACATACACATTTCAGGATGTGGCAAGCTGTTGTCTTGTTGAACTGCATGGTTGGATTTCAACGAACCTTGTTCTATGGATGTTCTCCTGGTCCATCGGTAATACATGATCTTTGTTGGTAGAAATAAATGCCACAGCGGTATTATCAATGTTGAGTGAGCAGGGAAGACTCAACCAATTATTGTACCGTGTAACCAAAAGTTTGATAAATTCATCTTCTTGAAATGATGCATTCGGTGCTTGATCATTGTTGTTTTCCTCAGCATGACCGTGTGTTGGATTGTAATATTCTTCAAGTAAAGGACTGAAGAGAAATTCCAACCCTTGTTGTGACGAATCTGTCTTCTCTGCTGTAGGAACAACATTTTGTCTTGGGGGCACGGGGTCAGAGTTGTCATAATCTGACGCCTTTTGTCCTTGAGGAACGAGGCCTGAAGAGACATTTTCAACAGACATCTCTTGTCGTTGTGGTGCGAGGTCTGAACTGTTGTGATCAGACATCATTTCTTTGATTTCATCAAACTTGATATGAATGGACTCAACTATTAAGCGTGTTCTCTTGTTGTAAACACGATATCCCTTCGACTGAGTAGAATATCCCACCATGATACATGGATCCCCTTTTTCTTTCATCTTATCTAAATTTTCCCCATCTCTAGTTATGTAACAAATGCAACCAAAGATGTGAAGATGTTTTATTGAAGGTTTCCTGTCATTAATGATGTGATACGCCATTTTTCCATGAGACGATATGATGATTGATCTGTTCTGAGTATAGCATGCGGTTGCAACTGCTTCAGCCCAAAATGATAATGGAAGCTTAGAAGCTGAGAGCATTGTTCGAGCAGCCTCAACAAGAGTGCGGTTCCGTCTTTCGACAACGTCGTTCTGTTCAGGTGTTCGAGGAGTGGAAGTCTGATGTTCAATGCCTTCTTCTTTGAAATAAGCATTGAGTGTCTTGTTCAAGAACTTTGTGCCTCTGTCAGTACGGACACTAATAACTTGAGCTTGAAGATTGCGTTGAATCATCGTGAGAAAGTCTTTGAGAACTTCTGGTGTTTCATCCTTGGATCGTAGAAAAAGAGTCCAAGTGTATCTTGAATAGTCATCAACAATCACCAGAATATATTTCTTCCCATTTATGCTTGCAACCCGCATTGGACCACACAAGTCCATGTGAAGCAAATTTAGCCTTCCTTTGGAACTTGGAACAACTTTTAACTTAAATGAGCTTCTTTTTGCTTTACTCATTTCACAAGACAGACAAAGTTGATCCTTGACTTATTTCAACTTAGGTAAGCCTGTCACAATATCTTTCTTTGAGAGTAAGGTGATGTAATCGAAGTTAAGATGAGAAAGTCTTCGATGCCATAACCATGCTTGAGTTGGTGAAGCTTTAGCCATGAAACAGATTGGAGTTGATGAAGTTGTTTCTTGAAGAGATATTGTGTAGAGATCAGATCCACGACTACCAGTTAGTAAATCGTTTCCCTGAAGATCTCTCACAAAACATGTAGATTTCCTGAAAGCAACCTCCAAATCAGCATCACAGAATTGACCAACCGAGAAAAGATTATGATTGAGGCCTTCAAAGTAATAAACTTATTTGATCGTGACATTTCCTTGATTCAGATCTCCATAACCAAGAATTAGAGGAAATTGATCATTTCCAAAATGAACAGTACCCAAAAATTTCTCCACAAAATTACACAACTGCTTGAGAATGGCCGTCATGTGTTTTGTGCATCCAGAGTCAACAATGAATAGGATGAGTTGTACAATCTGCAAGAGAATTAGAGGATGATGGAACATTGGACAAATTCGATCCTAAGGAATTTGATATCTTCAAGACATTAGTAATCCTAGAGACAATGTCTATAGTAGGACTAATACTTGTTGATACATCATCTTTCCTGATCTTAGGAATCCATATCTTTTTTGTCTTAAGAGGATTTTGTGTCTATGTATATCCTAATGGACATGTCTTAGCTATCTACCATTTCCATTCCTGATTTGTATTCTCATACAACTCCTTATAATAGCTCTTGGATTTTTGAATAGTGGTATCTGATGCAACTGTTTTCTTATGGGGTGTTGCAACAGATTTGTTCATTTTTCTCTTAGGTTTACTAGCACTAATAGGCACTACATTAGGCTTCTTAGTTCTAGTGTTCACGTCATTCAAGTATCTAGAAACACAAGCATCATGATTAGAATTAAACATATGTTTTCCATATTCAGCACAAACAGCATTCACATTCAAAGTTCTGGAATTTGAACTGTCATTACATGCAGTTACAGACTTTGTTTTCTTAGAAATACTAGAAATCCTATGATGGTCTTCTACTTTCTTCTTTTAATTACTTGATATTGTTTGGCACGGACCTTATCTTTAACTGATAGACACTTAAGCTGTGTGGTCTGCTATCACTCGGAGTGTGAAATTACTCCTGAGATTTAGACATGTGAGGATTAGTATTCTAGAAGGCATGAGGCAACTGTTATGGTGTTCTAGTTAAGTTGTAGTGTTTGGTAATTCTATACATTCCTGGTTTAAGCACATTCGGGTGTATTTCTGCTTGTTTTTTTTTCTTTAGGCAAATTTGTTGAGTGACTTGTTTAAACAAACATCCGACACATTATTTATTAACGACTGTTTCGTTTGAAAATTCTCATTTCAGGAGAATTTGCAAAAAAAAAGGAGTCGGTTTTTCTAAAAACTGGATGGTTTTGTAACCGTTGAGCATTCTTGAGTTGTCGAACAAAGATGGTTTATTCAAAATGAGTTTCCACAGACTTTCCTTTTGTTACCAGAATCGAGTTTCTTTAATCATTTATCACATGTTTTATTATTTGCATTTGAGCTTTCAAAATCTTGTATTTCTTGATATGTTCACGTTCTTTTGAAATACATTTGAAGACATTTTCTTTGCAAATGGGTTGTTTTTCATCTTGTTCTTTACATGTTGTAAATAAAGTTCAAGAGAAAATCGGAGTGTGTTTCAAGTTTAGCATAAACTCTTTACACAGCTTAATCATGAACGACGTTTTTAACAGATTCCGTTTGTTTCGACAGCTTTTGTTGAAAGACATTCACATTCTTTGACTTTATGAAGATACATGCTTGCAATTCTGTTATGGCATTTAATTCAGACAAAGAATGCAAATATGAACATATATCATCTTTAGGACACACACTCTTTTCAAGAAGTAGATCATACATATTTGAAAAATAAGCAATCTCAGATTCAAGTTGTCAATCTCTTTTTCAAGGGATATTAACGTTACTCAAAATCTTCATGCATTCCGTTTTTAAGTTCCATGTTCAAACGAAAGCTATTCATTTTGTGATTTTTATGAAAGAAGGCTTAGAAAGGTTTTTTATCAAAAGTTCCTTTCATGAGCAGTGGTACGCGAAATAATCACTAGTTGTTTTTAAACCAAGTTTGATCAAACAATTTCCCTAAATTGATTGATGTTAAATGTCATTCGTTTAAAACTGTATTCTTTTTACTATGGATTTGAAAAAGGTAGTAAAGGTAACGTTTTTAGCAATGTTTGGTTTTGTTCTAACAAATGGTTTTCTCCCTATTGTCTTCCTAATTCTTTTGCGCGTTCCACTGATTAAAGATAACTCCAGTGAGTGTACTCTATAGGTTTAACATAATCTTTATTCAATTTTAATCTACTTCGTTATCAAGAGTCATGGTTCTCTTCCCTTTCAGGGGCAATTGTTTGCAGGATCGAAGTAATCATAATGGGATCTCATACAAACAGGCTTTTTGATTGAGCTTTTCTGAGGTACCTTGGATTGGCAAAGGTTAGTCTACCATATAGGTCGCAACATTAGGGTGTCTCAACATATGATGGTCTGACATTGACTGATTCGCGTATAAACAATTTCGTTCAAAAACTTTAATTGTTTGTCCATTTCAATCATTTGTCAATATCTTTTTCTTCTTTAACTTTAAATCCGAAAGGACCTTTGTATTCTCTTTGAGATAACCTTCCAGTGTGACTTATTTAAAGACTCTGTTTGACTAAATCATCGTGTTTCTGATCATGAAACTGAAATTTCATAGGCTTTTGTCTTTAAACCTTCTTTAATTTCAATGTCTTTTAAAGCTAATAGTCCAAGAGTTTCATTTAACTTTGTTTGAGGAATCTCATAATCAATCGTCTGGTCATTAAAGGCTTTGTACTTCTCAAACTCATTCTGTTTGTTCTGAAGTGCAATCAGACAACTAAACTCATCCGACTACTAATAGCCTCCCTAAGCATATGGTTTCATTCAAGGTTAGTTTTGCACTTTTCTAATTCTTGAGTACAATGATGCGTTTGCTTTTGTAATTGCTATAAATCGTTTTGTTTTTCCTCTGTATCCAGTGTTAAATTGCAATTAAATTGCAAAGGCCAGCACGCTCATCCGCACATTACTGCAGCATGTTTTCTCAGAATGTTGTCTTCATGGCAAAACACTTCTTTCATCATTGTTTTTGTATCTGTTCCAATGGGTATCAGTAGAACTGAATTCTCAGGTAAGTACGTCCTGAAATCTTTGCCATGAAACCGAATGTGCTTCCAATTCCTGTTTATCAATCTCTTCATCTGATACAATCCCACTGCTTGTTTTCATTCTCTGCTTTTGTAACGATGATGGACCTTTTGAACTTGCACTATTGACTCTGACCAACTGTCTTGCACTCAACTTTTAACATCATCTTAAGCTCTTGCTCATGACTTGCTCTTTCTATTATACATTGCTCAATGGAGTTCATGTTTTGGATGATTGTTTCCTTGAATGTTTGAGCTGTTATTTTAGTGTAATCTCTGAAGTTTTCTCTTACTTCTCGATATGATGAAAAAGATCTTGAATAAATATCAAGAGGCTTTAACAAGTCAGAGTTAAGACCTTTCTCAAACTGTACTTTGATCACACTTAGAGCGGATTTGGAATCCATCTCGTGAAGTGTTTCTGCATTGAGAAGTGTTTCTAAGTTATTCATGTGTTGAGATAACTGAAACTTGAAGGTTCTGACACCATCACCAAAGAGTTGTGCAAAAGCTTGTTGATATAATGGACAACCTGAGAAAGTCTGTCTTTCGAGAAGTTGAGTGGTTGATTTAAGTGCATTCAATTTGTTCAAGGAGTTTTCTTTGAAAATCTTTGCTTGCATCTGCAGTTTCTGTATCTCTGGTTCCTCTAAAACTGAACCCGAAGATGAAGTAACCTTTGTTCCCATTTTAACGTGAATTATGAAGTGTAAAAGATTTGTTGGATCTTAAGTGGATGTGATGTGATTGAAGTTGTGGTTATGTATGCAATTCACGTTCACGGGATTTTACTCGTCTATGATCAAAACCGACAAATGATTAACGGGATTTTACAAGATCACTAGATAACCGTGAATGAATGATCGTTGGTAGTTAATGGTTTGTTTGTTGTGAATGATTTGTGCAGTTTAAGTCCTTCTCGATGGTTTTGGTTTTGGTTTGTTTGGAATTCGGCGCAGTTGGATTATGAAAAAATTTATTTTTACCCTATTACCAAAATCTAAATTTGTAAAAATAAGCTACAAATGTTATAGAAATTTTTTTATTTTACTTAATTTTCCCGAAAAAAGTGTCGCTAAAAGGGTGTCGACCGGAAAATGTTTTTTACCCTATTACCAAAATTTGGATTTGACGTAAAAATAAGTTAAAAAAGCTATAGAAAATTTTTCATTTTACTTAAAAAAAATGTCGCTAAACGTGTTGTTTTTTTTTTTGAAAGTTAAATCAAAACGCAACGAAATTTAAGCAAAACGCAACGATCTTTAACAAAACGCAGTGACTTTTGAATCAAAACGCAGTGGACCCAATTAATCAAAAACGCAGCTTGTGATTTGTCAGCTTGAGATTTGGTCAAAACGCAGCTTGAGATTTGGTCAAAACGCAACAAAATAAAAAATTGGGCAGCGTATTGCTTAGTCAAAACGCAATACATGTCTTTAAAACGCAACCTGCAATCAAAACGCAATGAACCAAAACGCAATCAATGAACAAAACGCAACCAATGTCAAAACGCAACCAATGATATTGCCAGTTAGTCAAAACGCAACCAATGATCAAAACGCAACCAATGATCAAAACGCAACCAATCATGCACGAGTCCCACAAGTCAAAATACTCCATTCATCCAGGTTCCGACAAGATGTACCAAGATATGAAGAAGCTATATTGGTGGCCCAATATGAAAGCCGACATCGCCACCTATGCTAGCAAGTGTTTGACCTGTGCTAAGGTCAAGGCCGAACATCAAAGACCATCAGGATTGTTGGTAAAACCCAAGATACCTGAATGGAAGTGGGACAACATCACTATGGATTTTGTCACGAAGCTTCCTAAGTCATCGCAAGGCTACGACACTATTCGGGTGATCGTTGACCGACTCACTAAGTCTGCAATCTTGGTACCGATGAGGGAGACTGATCCGATGGATAAACTTGCAAGAATGTACCTAAAGGAGGTGGTCACGAGGCATGGAATACCTCTCTCGATTATTTGTGATCGTGACTCTAGGTTCGCATCAAATTTCTAGAGGTCACTTTAGAATGCTTTAGGTACTAGTCTGGATATGAGTACTGCGTATCATCCACAAACAGACGGACAAAGCGAGAGGACTATTCAAACTCTCGAGGATATGCTGCGTGCTTGTGCAATCGACTTTGGAAAGGGTTGGGTTAACCATTTGCCATTAGTCGAGTTTTCGTATAACAATAGCTATCACGCTAGCATCAAGGCTGCACCGTTTGAAGCATTGTACGGTCGAAAGTGTCGTTCACCTGTTTGTTGGACCAAAGTTGGAGAAGCTCAACTCCTTGGTCCAGAACTGATTCAAGAAACAACTAATAAGTTCGTTCAGATCAAGCAGAAAATGCAAGCTGCTCGCGATCGACAAAAGAGTTACACGGATCTAAAGCATAAACCGATGGAATTCCAAGTCGGGGATAAAGTTATGCTTAAATTTTCGCCTTGGAAAGGGGTCGTACGTTTTGGCAAACAAGGGAAGTTAAACCCAAGGTATGTTGGACCTTTCAAGGTGTTAGAAAAGGTTGGAGAGGTTGCTTACAAGCTCGAGCTTCCAGAAGAGCTGAGCAAGGTTCACAATACATTTCATGTATCCAATTTAAAGAAGTGTTATGCTGACGAACCGTTAGCCATTCCGTTGGATGGACTTCATTTTGATGACAAGCTTCAGTTTGTCGAGGAACCCGTCGAGATCGTGGACCGTGAAGTTAAACTATTGAAGCGAAGCCGCATCCCATTAGTCAAGGTTCGATGGAACTTCAAGCGAGGTTCTGAGTTTACGTGGGAACACGAGGATAAATTCCGGAAGAAATACCCACATCTGTTCAAAGACTGCACCGGCGTCAGGTGCCGCGTCTTAAGCCTTGAGGACAAGGCTCACTTAACGGGGAAAGACTATAACACCCCGTGCTTTAGGGTCATTAACGTCGTCTATAAATCCATAATATATCTTTTGTATTGTACATGTTTGCTTTAAATCGTAAACGTTAAGTTTAATCGCGTACGCCAAAAATTAGCGTTCAATGTAAACGGGCACCAAACAATTAAATGTTTACATTAAGCAAGTGTTAGGTAATTATTTTGATGATAATTATTAACTTTGTTCATTTTATTTTTATTGGTTGCCTAAATTGATTTCGTTTCACGATAAAATACGTTTAGGCATTCCAGGAACCACCAAAACTTTTCTACGCTTCAACAAATACCCACATTTATACCCAATACATAAAAATTACAAAATATATCATATATATCCCTTTATGGCCGGATTTGTTGCAATTAATACAGAAAATCTCATAAAAGAACACATTTCCATGTACAAATCACCCTTTGTTAAATATTTGCTCACCCAACCAAACTCATACACTAAATTAAGGGTACCAATAAATCTTTCTGATTAGTTGGTTAATTAGTTTCTTGAGTTCTCAATTTCCATTGTCAGTCTTAGAGATAAACCCACCAAACACAATGGAAATAGATCTAGCCCACATATGAAACTAAATAAAATGAACTTTTTATATATACACTACATGAGTTAACCCTTTTGCCATCTTGGGTCCTTCAGACCCTATATATACACATAGCAAAGAATAATAACGCGTTATCCGTACCATACTTAAATGAACCGAACAACAAAATCCAATCTTGAGTCAATCCAGCTAGTTATATATAAATGTAACCTCTTGTTTCTATCTACCATACCACACTACAAGAAATAGGAGAACAGGTGACGATGTTTTCCCCGGCGACATTTGTCGCCAGGGAATAGTCGCTAAACGACAAAATTTCGTCCATTAGTGGCACCAATTATCCCCTGTAAATTTTCAGTCAAAGAGTTTCTGGGTTTTTTCCCCGGCGTCTTGTCACCTGGATAGTGTAAGTAAAATTTGACCCAAAATTATCAACGCAAAACGTAGCGGGATTTTTCCCGCTCGTTTCCCCGGACGATATGTAGCCGGGGATTAAGATTTGGTATTTTAAAAATACTTAATTAGCGTAAAACGTAACAACCCCCCCCCCCCCCCCCCCCCCGATTTTCCCCTTACTTTTCCCCGGCGGCATGTCGCCAGTGATTCTTTTGTTTATTTTAAAAAAACAATTAGTGTTACTTAATTTAGTGGTGACGTGTACATAAGTATCCCCGGCGACATGTCGCCAGGGATACCTTTAATTGGGCCTGAAAGTGTCAATTGGTTTGGGCTTTTTTATTACCAAATTGGGCTTCGGGTTTTTTGGACAGTTTTCCTCGGCGACATGTCGCCGGGGATAGTGTTTGACTTTGTTGACTTTTAATTAAACTACATTTTTTTGGTTCGTTTCGGTCCGATATTCCGTATATTTTAACACTAAAAAATAGATACGTTTTTAAGGTGTGTTCATGTTTGTACCATTGGCATGTCGAGGTGATATCGTTATACATAAACACATTCAGATCATCAAAGTTTAAACAAAGTCTTCACATACAATAAAAAACATACGAATTACATTGCAAATGACAAACTATTCCAAATCTCTACAATCTATTTGCACTTGCAAATGACAAACTACTCCAAATCAAGTTTTTCCATTTCATTAAGAACTTCGTGAAGTAGTGCAGCCGAATTAACTGTGTGTTGTTCCGGATGCATATGCATATCCATTGTTGCCTTGAGTACACTTATCTTTCCACGCAAGTGCTTGCAGTTTGAGCACTCTGCATTTCTTGAAGATCCTGGAGAATAGTTTGGAGGTGGTGATGGTCTTGAAGAATAGCTTGAAGGTGTTGAAGGTCCTGAAGAATAGCTTGGAGGCGTTGAAGGTCGTGCAAATGGAGCTCCAGGAGAACTCATCAATTGACGAAGTCGGGTCTCTTTCCATAAAAAAAATCCACATCCAAAATGTTTCGGAAGGCTTCCCGTTAAATAGTAAGAAATATATTCCTTTAAACAACTAACCACAATATTTATATATTACACAAATAAAAAACATGTGATTGTTCACCTTTGATTTTGGACATGCATAGTATAGTTTACCGTAGCTTTCAGGTTTATACGATTGTCGGAGAACTACATCTCCTTCTGCACAACTACACGCAAAAGCTTCATGTGGCACCATCTTCACCATCTTTTTGTGGTTGTGATGGTAAGAGTGTGTGATATGTTTGTGGTTGTGATAGTATCTGCTTTTATGGTATAAAAGAGTTTTTGGCGGGAGTATTTGGCGCAAGTTTTTGGCGGGAGTATTTGGCGGTAGTTTTTGGCGGGAGTATTTGGCGGGAGTATTTTGGCGGGAGTATTTGGCGCAATCGACTCATCCGTATAACCATAGCATCTCGGGACTTCATCTGTTGAAACTCTGATGTATAACCATACCCTAATCGACTCATACGTTGTTCTCTTATGTATAACCCTAACATATCGACTCATCCGTTGAACCTATAATGTATAACCATACCATATCGACTCATCCGTTGAACCTCTAATGTATAACCGTAACATCTCGTCTCATCCGTTGAACCTCTAATGTATCAACCGTTAAACATTCGTTCTCATTCCGTTGAACTCTTATAACACCCCTTGTCTTTAGGGTATTGACGTCATCAATTATACATTCATAATGTTATCTTATGTATTGTTAGCGTTGCTTTTAAATCGTAAACGTTACGTTAAATCGCAGTAAATGCTAAAATTTTAGCGTTCAATGTAAACGAACATCAAACGATTAAATGTTTACATTAAGCAAGTGTTAAGTAATTATTTTAATGATAATTATTAACTTTGTTCATTGTATTTTTATTGGTTGCGTAAATTGATTACGTTTCACGATAAATTGCATTTGGATACCCTGGAAATCCACAAAAATTTTCTACGCTTCAACTAAATACCACCTTTATACCCCTAATACTTAATAATTACAAAAATACATCACCTATATCTCTCTATGGCCGGATATGGACCAAAGGATACAAGAAAATCTCATAAAAGAACACATTTCCATGTTTTCATGGGATAATCTCAACTATTAGGAGACATCTATCCAATTTCTTCAAACTTTGGACAAAGACTATGACCATGACCATCCTTAAGACCCTATTTGTGCTTCCTTTACATGTCATACATGTGCATTACTATACAATTGCATGAATAAGGAAATCATAGCATTAAACTTAGCAAAAAATAAAAAAACACTCTCCTTTCCTCCCTTACCCACGGCTCAAAACCCTCAATTTAACCAACCCACACAAACTTTTATACCACTTATACAAGCATACACACAACATATCTAAGACCTACTAAGATGATTTAAAGGTTTGATCAAGCATTTACAAGTATTTATCAAGAAAAGGAAGCTAGGGTTTTTATTCGGTAAAACCTTGGGTTTTCTTGTTTGACAAGCTTGTTTAAAAATCTAAACAAGGGGTTTTAGATTGTATTTCTCATCCATTATACAATTATCACTTTAAGGTATCATAAACCTTTTGTTCTTTACTTTTTTATTTTTATAAGTATTTATGTTCTTATGTTAATTCACCATTTTGGGTTTAAACTGTTAAATCGGATAACTTACTTTTGATTTTGATTTTTTAACACTTTTTTCAATTTGATCTTGAACTTATGATCTGGACTTAATGGACATTAAATATATGGTATTATCTTATGTGGCATATATGGTTATAAAGGAGTTATGGTAAAACTACTAAAGTGATAGTAAATAAAAAGAGTTTTATTTCAATGCTATATTATTTATTAGTAAAGGGGTGTTTGATTCGTATTTTAAACAGGGTTTCTGACACTTTTTAAAAAACAATATGACTCATGACGATTCCAAAAAAGTAAGAAACAACATAAAGGATTATTAACGACAAAGATTCGATAAAAAATACGATTTACGTTTAATTACCGGGGTTTTTATTAAACTATTTTTATAAATGTAATATTACATGACTGAATCTTTTATTTCTTTTATTCCTCATTAATCCTTTAGAATACTTATCAATACGGGATTGTGCTCGAAAGAATCGCTAAAAACGGAGGATTAAAAACAAAGAAGTTATGAATTACGCGAGTTTATATACTTAAAATGTATAAAAATACTTTTATAAAACCATTTTTATAAAAGTTACTGTTCATGACAGAAACATTTATTTTTGTAAACCTCATAAATAAATAGAACTTTCAATTACGAGAACGTGCTCGAAAGAATCGCTAAAAACGGAGCTATAACGAATAAAATACGACGTTTACGGGTTTTACGATAACTAAAACTATAAAAATAACTTTATAACTGGTGTGAACAGTAAAAAGTACTGTTCATCAGGGGACTAAAAATATGAAAATGTCAAATATTGATAACTCGTCTTAATACGAAAACGTGGACATAAGAAACGCAAGAAACGGACTTGAAACGCGAAAGTTACGCCAGTTTTACTACAACGGAAATTATAAACGTTTTAACTTATTAAACACAATTTTACCAAAACAATTAGATGGTGATGTAGCTATGTAGAATTGTATATGGTAGATGTTAATCATCATGCTTAGTACTTATACGACCTTAAATTAAATAGGTTGCATCTGACGATTTGCGTGACGCATTATTTGTGATATACTTGATATTCGCTCACTCAAGGTGAGTTCATAGCCCCACGTTTTACATGATTTGTTTTATAAGTTTTTGGGGTGAGAAACATGCAATGTTTTATAATTGGACACAAGTGGTTAAGTTTTATATTATGATTACGTGTTGCCTAAGTAGCGATAACCCTAGTTGAGCCCATTATCATGAACTGTCAATTGCTGAGTGTGAGCGCGAATGTTATAAATAGATCTATTAGGATTGACATCCCCGTTCGGGTGATTAGCTATCACTGGGCAAACGAACGTATACCATGTCGAACATAGGATGTTGCGGGTTAGAACATCATCACGGGCAATGTAGGCCATTTATATGGTATTCATCTATGTCGAGCTTCAGTGTCATGAGCTTAGGGCAACGTAATTACATTTATATGATGTCTGCATCTGTTGCATTATCATACACTTGGGAAATCTTATGGTCCTACAATATATGATTTATCAAACCTATGAATTCACCAACATTATTGTTGACGTTTTAAAGCAATGTTTTTTAGGAGATCAGTAAGCATAAGGTGCCAAGGATACATTGGTGATTTTGTTTTAGGATGTCATGCTAAAGATATGGTTGCATTGTGTTTTTGGAAACTCATGTGTTGTGAACCAGTATCTTTGTAATAATAAAAATGAACAAGTTAAAGCTTCGGGCTATTTGTATCAAACATTTGTTAAATCCAATGTATTTGTTTTAAAATGACTTTTTGGTCATTTTATATATATCTTGTGTTTTGATCCGAGAAGTAACACGCCCCGGACCCTTATTCTGCTGCGACCCAAATTTGGTGGTGTTACAGGTTAACTAGGGCTCGAAATGGTTTTTCTTGTTTATATTCAAGTAAACTTGATTAGAAATGATAGATTAATGATCATAAGACTTGTATTAAGAGTTTACAACAAGATTTGATTGGTGGTTTGGGTTTAAAATGGGCGAAAATGAATAAACGGGTCAAAACTTCAAATTAGGGTTCGTTTATGGTTTTCTAGGTATAATTCTTATACATTGTTGTTGAAATGATGATGTAATGATGGAATGTGATTTA